>APFE030153022.1:46767-99058 GCA_000404065.3 Pinus taeda
GGGGGGGGCGCTCCCCCGCATCACTGCTCAAGCTCCTCAGAGGCATCCTCATATGAAATACTCACCCTGGAAGTCAGAAAGAATCTCCTCCTGCTCTACCCCTTTCATCTCCTCCGCATCACTCAAGCATGAGTGGTCAGGTCCCTAAGGTTCCTTGTAGATGAAGTAAATACCCTTCCTCCTCAACTCATTTTTGTTGCATTGTTGATCACAACGAATCCTCTGCAACTCCTCCTAGGTCAATCATCTCCTGAATAGACCAATGTTCTGCTTAATCAACCTTTCAGCTAGTTCATAAGCAACAAGTGAGACCAGTTGTTCTCTCCTCCAAATGACCAATAATCTAGACTGCAACCTATTCCTAATGGCATCATAGCCTCCCATACATGAGGACAAAATGGATTGCATGTGTGTTATGATTGTGTCAAGATGATGTTTCCTAATGCTGAAGAAGCATTGGAACATCTGCAAGATCAAGTCATCACACTCCAACTCAAACATGAGGTCATAAGATCTAACCAAGGCCATGGCTTCTAGAATCTCAAGTTTCTTCCCAAAGGTAGGACTCTCACAGTTATCCAAACCCTGAAAAATCTGCACTATCTTTTTTTTTGTAAATCAATAGTTTTATATTAATTCATAAAATACATAAGATACAAAGGGGTTTGCACGCACAGACAAAGCCAAAACTTCATCGCATTCTCAAAATGTCTATGAGCAGCTGAAACTTCATCTACTAACCCGAGGCTAACCGCGCAGGGCTGCCTAAAGAGGGGTTTGAAATAGCAAAACAGTTCATCACCCTGGGTGACTGGACAGTAGAACAAAAGGAAAGATAGAGGACCAGGAGGACCTCTACAGTTACGAGATACCAGGATCATAGAAGCCAGGAACATAACATACCAAAACTAGAAGAGATATCAAAAACAGAGAAGCCATTACAGCTTTAAGATTACATAATCTGTACTGGGAGCACTTGGGCCGGCCGTTGCAGTCATTTTCTTAGGCTGCGGATTCCTCTGAGGAGTGGGGCGCTTCACCTCACTGGTGTCAGTCGTCTCATCTGTGACCTCCCCTGCAGACGTGGATCCTTGACACATGGAGTGCCTGAGGAGACTGATGAGGACACTTAGTTTCTGTGAGAGGACTCCAACTTCCCGAGTCAGGGCACTGAGATTGAATTCCTTGGCATCAAGCTTAGCCAAATTCTCTTATGAAACTTGAGAGATGGCCTGGTGAGATTTTTTGATGTCTTCGGCCTGCATGCTGAGCGCCTTGGCTAGCATGGTTTTCATCCTCCACATTTCTCCCTGGATTCGAACAAATTGAGTTGCTCTTATAGTTGCAGTGCCTGGATCATAAAGCCATTCCACTTCCTTTTCCAGATCTTGCGCTTCCAAATGTTCTTCGTCTTCTGCTATTGCCGCTTCGAGCTCTTCGATTTTGTGCTTTTCTTTCTGGGTAGTTCAGGTTTCATAAGCCTCCCGGGCTTTCTGCAGGTCCTGGTTAGCGGAAACATTCCGACTTCCTTCCCGCACCATAATGCTATTGCAGGTTGCGGATACACTGAAAATCCTAGCAGCATTGCTATTGCTATGTTGCGAGCCGTGAGAGAGCAATGTTCTGATCTTCTGGTTGGAAGCTTTAGATATAGTTGAGGGTGGGCAGGTCTAGCTTGAGATCTCCCACTTCGCCGTTAGATAGGTGCTGATCCTGCCATAATAACTGCTATTACGAATTCCCAATTCTTGCTCACGATACGTATCCAGAGCCTTAACTTTGCCATGCTTGAGCCTATTGGTTGAACGCCATGTGTCCTCCCTTGTGTTTTGCTGAGGGCGCTGATCAAATTCTTTGTTGGTTATCCTCCTCGCTCAATGCACTTTGTCCTTGTGGATGATTTCCCACTCTTCCTCATGTCCTTCATGGGTCTGTCGCCCGGTGTTCCTTCAGTTGGCCATCTTCATTCGCTATTAAGGCGTAATCCTTCGTACTCCTGCCCCACTTCTCCCTTTAACGAATGTCTTGCCTCGAGAGAAGTGAACACATATTCCAAAGTTCGGTGCATGTGACATCATGCCAACAAGTGTTCGAGTAGGTGAAGTGGTGATCGATCCCGTAGTTGGCCAGACAATCAGCGACCGTGTTTGCCTTTCTTCTTACTGCTTGCAGGTGATTCTGTCGAGGCTTGAGAGGTGCTTTGCTATGAGTTCTGTGACCTTGGCCAGCCTCCGATGCTTCGTTACCTTACTTGGTTTCATCCCCATCTGCATTCTCCTTGCTGCATTGATAGCCAAAAGAGAATCCCCTTCCACCATTGTAGCACCTGTTTCCAGGCAAATTAGAATTGGTAACCCTTGCTCTAAAGCCGCAAATTCCATTCATTGTTGGTTCCTTCCCCCAAAGATTGACTGAAAATATGTTGTATTTCCCCTTTGTAATCTCGAAGAACACCTCCTATACCTGTCGGACTAGGATTTCCATGAGAAGCCCCGTCAAAGTTGAGTTTGTGAAAGCCTGTCGGTGGAGGAGACTAGGCATTCACGGAGGGGCCTTGTTGTTGTCGCGGTTCTGAAGAGACAGTGCTGGATCCTATCTCCATGCCAAATGCTTGCAGAATTTGTAAGTCAGAGACTGAGAAATCCTTGTTCTGTTTTGCTTTCCCTCTGGTTAGAACCGTTTCTCTCATGTTTTGGAGAATTGTGGTTTTAATAAATTCTATGGTTTTAGTTTCATTTTGAAACACTCTTCTGTTTCGTTCTTTCCATACCGTCCACACTATAAACCACGGGATGAGTTTCCATAATGTATTGACCGTTTGGGTTTTGGAAAAATTACTTCGCCAATTCCCTATACTTTCCTGTATTGAGTTTCTTTCCCTGTCCGTTCTCTTAAATATGGCTTCCATATGGCTTCCCAGGTTAGCGTTCTTTGGTGTATCAAGAGCCAAAGGAAAGTTTTAATCTTCGGCGAAAGTTGAACATCCCAAACTTTACTGTACCAATTAACTTTTTCCTTTTGTTCATTTTCTTCTATATAGACTCTTGCTTCTTTGAGGGAGAAATTGCCCCCCTCGAGCTTGCCCCAATGCAGTTGATCTGCATTACGTGCATTCCTTATCTTCCTTTTGGCTAGCTCTATCTGCAGAGCTCTTATACTGTTATCTCCCTCTTCCGGCTGTTCTATATCGTTGAATATCCACTGTTTCCATGCTTGGTTATTATCGTTAGGTTTCTAGTAATGGTTCGCTGTTGTCCTTCCTAGCTCTTGGTTTCTTCTTTGAATGGTTAAGAATTCAAGGCATTCGAGTTTAGGTAATTGCTACCAAACATCTTCCCAGAACAGGGCAGTTTGCCCATCTCGGACTTCCCAAAAATTCTGTTTCTGAATTATGTTCCGATTAGTTCTAGCAAGGTTCCAAATTGGAGATCCATCAGGGGCTTCTTGCATCCTGATCAAATTCTGTAGGCTAAGTTCAGCCTCTGATATGTTTGGCCCAGGTAAGTTTGGTTCCTTTATCCACCTCCACCATAACTTGGCTCCACAAGCTCGGTTGACGGTGAAGGGGTCCTGAAGATTTAACCCACCCAGGTGTTTGGGTTTGCAGATCTTATCTCATGCCATCAACGACCACTTCTGTTTCCCTGAATTACCTGACCAAAGAAACGCTTTCTAGATGAGTTGGATTTTCTAAAGAACACCTTTAGGTGCCGAGAGAATAGAAAGCATGAAATGAGGAATAGCCTGGAGGACGGATTTGGTGAGGACTAGGCGGCCTGCAAAGTTGAGGGTTTTGTGCGTCCAATGATGACACCTTTTCTCTAGATTGGCAATAATTCTTTCCCAATGATTTTTTTTCCAGGGTTTGCTAGTCAACGGTATGCCTAAGTATCTTGAAGGGAGGTTACACCTCTTGAAACCGAGGATAGTAGAAAGATTCTTCTGGACTGCTAGGTGCATAGTGAAAAAGAAAATGGAAGATTTAGCTAGATTAAGTTCCATACCTGAGGCCACACTGAAGCGATTGAGAATATATTTGAAACCAAGAGCTTCTTTGACAGAGGGTGAGCCATGCAGCATTGTGTCATTGAAAAACTGTTGATGTGTTGTTGCAGGGCTTGAGGTCAAGGGTTGGAGTCCCTGAATAATTCCATCCTCTTTTGCTCTTCTGATAAGCCGGCTAAGACCTTCCATTAGAATAACAAATAGAAAGGGGGATTGGGGATCCCCTTGTCATAAACCTAGAGAGGGTGTAAACTGGGCTGTGGGAGCTCCGTTAACCAGGATGGAGAATCTAGTAGTCTTGACCAAGGCTAGGATCCATATTATCCACTGTTTTGCAAAGCCAAAGGCATTTAAAATAGCCTTCAAATAGTTCCAGTTGACTTTATCATAAGCCTTTGATAGGTCCAACTGCATTAGCATGCCCGCTTTTTTCTGAGTTCGGAGAGTATGAATCATCTCTTGAGCTAGCAAGATGTTGTCCATAATCTGTCGCCCTTCTACATAGCCAGATTCTTCTTCCGAAATGATACCTGGAAGAATTGGTTTTAATCTGTTGGCTATGACTTTAGAAATAATCTTGTACAAAACATTGCACAATGCAATTGGCCGAAACTTCGACGGAGTGTTTGCTTCCTCCTCCTTTGGAATAAGGGTAATGAACGTTGAGTTGAGGGATTTTAGGATGGAAGAGGAGCGCTAGGAATCCTCCACCACTTCCCATACCTCTGTTTTGATTATTTCCCAACAGGGTTTGTAAAAGTCGATGGTGAAGCCATCTGGCCTTGGCGCCTTACCATTTGGCATATCTTTCACTGCTTCTTCCACTTCTTCCAAGGTAATGGCTCGATTTAAAGCCTTGTTTTGATCCTCTGTGATGAGCTTGGGAATAGAAGTCAAAAGATCCTTAATAGCTTCCTCTCTGTCAATATCAGGTTCTTGTGCAATTTGGCTGAAATGATTTATGTGAAGGTTCGAGATTTCATGATGAGTTTGCACCAAGGTTTCCTGATCATCCTTTATTCTTAATATTTTATTAGCACCTCTGTGATCAATGGCAGATATGTGAAAAAATTTAGTATTCTTTTCACCTTCCTTAAGCCATTGAATTCTAGATTTTTGCTTCCATAGAGTTTCCTCCTGTTGGCATCTGATCTGCCAATCCTACATGAGTTTTTGTTCTATATTCATAGTTTCTTGGTTAATATTTCTTTGGATCCATTCTTTGTGAATTTGTTCCATTTGCTCCTCCAACTTCTTTTTTCTTTAAATATGTTGCCAAAGACTTCTTGATTCCAGGATTTTAGTTTGGTTTTGATGTGTTTAAGTAGCTTGGAGAATGAACATTTTAGTTCCTCTTATGCCTAACGGTTCACTCCACCATTGTTCTATTTTTGAAGTGAACTCTGGATGACTAAGCCAAAATTTTTTAAATCTAAGGGGCTTGTTCCTTGGTGTACGATGGATAGCTGCATTCATAATTATGGGCTAGTGGTCTGAACCTCCACTTGGTAGTATGTCCGAATCCACAATGATCCCTTCCAGAAGAATGGTTTTTGTCACTAAGAACCTGTCCAGTCTAGAGGCGATTTGCCTATCACCCCCTCTTTTATTGTTCCAAGTGAAAGCTCCACTCTTGGGGAAGATGTCTACCAGCTTGGCTGATTTAATAAAGTCTTTGAAAGCTTCAGTATCCCTGTTGAGCATTCTGATGCCTCCTTTTTTTTCCGTGAGCAAAGTGATCATATTAAAATCACCTTCGAAAATAGCTTTTGCTTGAGGATATCTCTGCTGCAAGTTGGATAGAGCTCTGAGCCATACAATTTGGCCTCTAGTTTCTGAGGGCCATAGACATTTGTGCATAGATAGGTGACTGGATTTCCTACTATTTGGACTTCTATTGATATATGAGATCTGGTAGCTTCAGAGGATATAAGCTAGATAACCTGTGGATTCCAAAGAATGGCCATGCCCCCTTCCCATCCACTGCTTGCTGTTTCTAGGTAGTCCATTCGTTTACCCAATTTTTTGCTGATGTTAACCATTGTTTTGCTGGAGTATTTAGTTTCTTGCAAAAAAATTATATCTGGTTGTTCCTTTTGTACTTTTTTCTTTAATAAACGTTGTTTCTTTAGGCTATTTAGCCCTCTAGCATTCCATGAAAGTACTTTCATAATCAACAAAGTTTAGGAGGTTAGTGTGAACGCCTCAAGGGCTTTCATCTTACCTGAATTTAGAAGCATCTGACCCAATTCTTGTAATGCCTCATTGTTAGTCCTTCTTCCTTGTTTTTTCCAGCACTTTGAGTTGGTCGTGGTTTGATGCAGTCCCTGAGCTCTTACCCCTAGCCCTTTTGCTATTCCCAAGCTCTCTCTCTGCAACTCCAGTTCTGCTTGTTGTCTTGCTATGAATAAGTTGTTGATTCTGTTCACCTCCTCTTCCGATATGTGTTCCATGCCTTTCTTTTTCCAATTTTCTACCACGTTTGGTAGATCCATACCTTCTTGTTCGAGAATGTCACTTAGTCCCATATCCTCTAGCCCTATTTCTCTAGTTATCATCTCTAAATCTTCTTCTAATCCTTCTGTTGGTCCTTGAGCTTGTGGGATGTTGTTTGATGGCTTAGAAATAGGTTCTTTCGTTCCTGTTGTGGTTGTGGGCTGGTTTTCTTGCAATGTCTCTCTTTCTGGAGGGTTGTCCACTGAATCCGTGTCTGAATCTAACACCTCAAAAGCATTGCTTGTGCTTCTGAAGGAGGTGCTCGCTTTATTCTGTCGTCTTTTGTTTGCTCTCCGTCTAGCATTAGGTCGAACAAAGGCCACCTTATTCTTATCTCCTCTGTTATCCTTGGGTTTCTCCGTCGTTTTGTTCATTGGGCATTCTCTGATCAAATGTCCATGTTCATAACATTTCCTGCAGTGCAATGGGATCTGCTCATAGTCTATAGCTTGAAAATACACCTCATCTTTGTATTCCAACCATAGGCCCTCATGAAGCACTCTCGAAACATCCATTTCGACACAGATTCTAGCACAGGAGGTATATCTTTTCTGTAATGTTGCTTCTGAGGCTTTGATGAAGGTGCCTAACTTGTTGCCTATCTGTTCCAGTGCTGCATGTCCCCAGTAGTCAATTGGTAGAGAGAACAAGCGAATCCAGACTGGTACCTGTTTGAAGGTTTCTTGTTCTGGTGCGAAGTTGGGTTTCCATGGTCTCATGTAAAGTCCTGCTGAGGCAAAAAAATATGGGCCTCCATCAAATATTTGATCCTTGTCTTCCAGATTGGAAAAAACCACTGTAAAGAAACTTTTGGCTCCTAAGTGGAGTCTTACATCCCCTTTGGGTTTCCATTGCTATTTTATCCACATGCACAGGACTTGTTCTGTTGGGCAGAAACCCATAAACCAGCAGATCACTGCATGTTCTACCATGTGGTCACGGTACGCCTATAGTTTTGGGTCAAAAATTATTACCTGTAGGGTGTCAGTTGCTTTGGGCTTGCACGGTCCCTGGGTTTCTTTCTTTTTGGCTGCCGTCGTTGTTCCTTCCTGTCCTGCCTTGGCTTGGTTTAGATCCTCCTTCTCTTTTGATTGTTCATCCTCAGACTCGTTTTCTTGTGAAACCTGTTCTGGGAAAGGCTTTATCCTATCTCTGTTCGCAGTATTGTTGCTTCCAATGATTTATTTTTGTTTCTGGGTATCTTTGCTCTCATTGTTTCGCTTTCCTTTGTTGGTTAGATCTTCCTTGCCTGACTTCTCAGAACCTAATATTTGCACTCCGTCCACTGCAATTTTCTCCTTGTGCATTATTACCTGTTTGTAGTGATGGACCCCGTGTTTTTCATCTGTAGGGTTAGAACCTGCCCTCTTCTGCGAAGCTCTGCCACTCTGGCATTGTCCTCCTCCAGAGCTGGTACTATGGCTGCAGTAGAACAGGTCTTCTTCACACCCTAGCCGCCATTTTCGCTCATTGAAAAATCTGCATTATCAATCTGAAGACTCTCCTCATTATATCATCATTGTAAGGATGTTTAGGTGCAGTCAACATCATGATACAACTGAGACAAGAAGCAACTAGAAGTTTTACGCCTACACAAGGATGCTCCAAAAACTTGTTAGTTTTGTAGCATCGGATGTGTTCTAGCCATGAAATTTTGTGGAGAGTCTAGAGTATATGAGATGTCCAAAACCCAGAAATTGTTTCTAAAAATTCCAACAAGAAATGACTTAATTAGATTATTAGTCAGTTTTTAAATATTTCCTAAGTCTAAACTTAGGGAATATGACTAATTAATCAAAATTAATTAAGTTATGGTGTGAATGTTCTAGAAACTCATACAGATCGACTTCAAGTTAATCCTTGCCTTCGATTAAAATCTAATCTTGGTCGTTGAAGTCTCAGCAGAGGATTATAAGAAGAAGTCGATGGAGCTTGGAGAAATCACTTGTGCAGTTTGATTTCGTGAGCAGATCGATTTCTCGAGTAGCAACATTTATTTGCTGGAGAGAGAGCCAGAGAAATTGAAGAGTGAGAGAGGGGCAGGGGCAGTGAAGCCGGAGCAAGATTTCCTGATCTGGTGAGTGCATTTGCAGAGAGGTAGAGAAGCCACAGTGAGGTTAATGCAGAGCAGTGTAGTAGCCTCTAGAGGCAAAGTCAATTTGCTGGGGAGAAGTAGAATTTCAGTGCCAAAAGCGGGGCAGAATTTCCAGAGGCCAGGAGAGACGTTTTCCAAGACAACAGTTGGTTAGAAGGTTTAAGGAGAAGTTGTTCCAAGCTGATAGCAGCAACAACTGCGTTAGGGTCACTGTGTAGAGGCAATTTGGACAGTTCAATTTGAGCTGAGGTCAGTGTCGGGATTTGCCTGTGGAGTGAGGAATTTCTCCTCACTAGATTTTCTTGCCAGTATTTCTTTGTAGGATTGCTAGTTTTGGCATCAAGTTGTACTCAGAGTATTTCACTCTTGTATAATAATAAAACCCTCAGCTGTTGCATCGATTTATCGAGTTGGGTTTTTCCAAGGACATTGGTCCAAAAATAACTGTGATATTTTATGTGTGTGCCTATATTTCTTCCAGTGTTTATTTCTTCAACAATTTATTTGTGTAGGTTGCAGTGTGATTGATTCAGTATTTGTTGTAGCACACAGTAAATAAATTGTCAAAAATTAATTTAACAATTAGGAGAATTATTTCTAGTTGGTGCAATAGGATTTTGGTCACCAAATTTTCACATGGTATCAAAACACAAATGATCAGCCAGAGTACTTAGTAGCGAAGAGGGAGTTTCGCTGTTCATTGAGGGGAATTGGTTCGAAATCCCAGAGGTAGCATAGTTACCTTGGCCAAGAGGTCAAATTCTTGAGGAGAATCGACTTTCCCAAAAGGGACAAAAAAATTCGATCTCTCTAGATGAAGAGTTTCCAGAGGTAGAGGGAGCAGAGTATTTTTTGCAGAGAAGATCTCTAGCTGGACGCAACAGTTTGCTAGAGCAGAACTAGCATTGGGAGGAAGAAGAGCACACGCTGAGGGAAAATTTTCCTCAGGGAACTTCTAGTCTCAAGAAATTCGAATTCCCTTGCAGATTAGTTGTCGTTGTTAGAAGTTTTTCTCACTCCAAAGGGGAGTGTGAATAGCCTAACAACAGCCAAGCAGAAGGGAAGAGGAAATTTTCAACATCATCTGAGATGGCCACTACCGGAGTACGAGATCAGGACAGGTTGGACAATGCTTCCAACAATGTCATCGGGAAGACATGGATGTCCTTCCTTTTGGATGAATATGGCCTGAAGTCATATATTGATGTAGTGGTAGCTATCCCCACGGATGCTGATCAACTCAAGGAATACCAAAAGGAGATGGCAAGGGCAAAGATGTTGATTCTTGACGGTGTTTGAGATCACAGTGTATCACACATTGCGGGCTAGGGAACGACCAAGGAGATGTGGGATACACTTTCCACGTTATACCAAGGCACTTCCGAGTAGCGGAAGATGTATTTGGAGGAGAAGCTGAGATGCACAAGGATGCAGAAAGGGGAACACATAGACCCCTTCCTCACCAGGATTCAGGAGATCTGGGATCAGTGATTAGCTGTTGGAGCAGTGCCTCAAGCCACAGAGCTAGTGCGGTTGGCACTCAATATTGTCTCCAAGGAGTGACAGGTATTCGTCCAAAGCATTCTGGGCAGAGAAACCTTGCCAAGGTGGGACAGGATGTGGGCCGATTTGCAGCAAGAGGAGTTGAGGCGAGACTTGGTTAAGAGCTCCATTAGTGGTAGCAATAGCGGGTCGAAGCAGGTGAAGGAGGAGGAGAATATGGCCCTTGCATCAAAGGGAACTAGTCAGGGAAAAGGGGAGTGGCGAAAGAAAAAGGACTTGTCAAAGGTCAAGTGCTTTAGATGTGGTGAGCTTAGTCACTGCAACACCCAGTGTCCTCTCAGGAAGAAGGACAAGTAGGAGAAGCAAGACCAATTGTCCGAGATCAATAGGCTTTCCTCCAGGCTGGAGGAAGACTTAACCATGTTTGTTGACATACCCCCAGGAGTGAAATGGGGTGACTTGGTGCTGTAGCCCCAGAGTGCTACAGATGGGCAGGATTCTTGGGGTCCACCTCTTGCATCAATACCTTGCTACAGGGGCCCACAGTTTTTTGTAGCATGATGGATCAGTGTTAGTAGATGCAGTGAGATGCCAGAGTGACAGATGCAGAGTCTAGTTGCAGTCAGATACTGGGAAGCACAGTGCAAAGTTGGCAGCAATGCAGAGTGGCATAATGTAGAGTCAACAGCAGTGCAGATGCCTCAGTGACAACGTAGATACTAGCAACAATCAAGGACTCGAGAGACAGATGCATCATACAGATCACAGTTGATTCAGTATTTATGATGCTTCTTAGTTGCAATTGTTGCAGTTGTAGCAACAACAGATGAGAGGGAGTTGCAGTGCTGGTAGCAGTATGGCAGGGTCAGTAGCATCATAGATGTAGTAGATATCAGAGTTTCTTAGTGGGTGGCGGGAAAAAACAGCGAGACATCAGCAATGTAACAAGAGATGATGCAGAGAAAGAGTGTTGCTACAGAAGGAAGCAACACTAGAACACATTCCTTGCAAAGAGGGAGTGTTAGTTTTTGGAGCATCGGATGTTTTCTAGCCACGAAATTTTGTGGGGAGGCTAGAATACATGAGATCTCCAAAACTTAGAAATTGTTTTTGGAAATTCCACCAAGAAACGACTTAATTAGATTATTAGTCAATTTTTAAATATTTCCTAAGTCTAAACTTAGGGAATATGACTAATTAATCAAAATTAATTAAGTTATGGTGTAAATGTTCTAGAAACTCACTGAGATCGAGTTCAAGTTAATCATAGCCATCGATTAAGATCTAATTTTGGTCATTGAAGTCTGAATAGAGGATTATAAGAAGAAGTCGATGGGGCTTGGAAAAATCAATTGTGCAGTTTGATTTCATGAGCAGATCGATTTCATGAGTAGCAACATTCAGTTGTCAGAGAGAGAGCTAGAGAAATCGAAGCAATGAGAGAGGGGCAGGGACAGTGAAGTCGGAGGAAGATTTCCTGATCCAGTGAGTGCATTTGCAAAGAGGCAGAGAAGCCACAATGAGGTTGATGCAGAGTAGCATAGTAGTCTCTAGAGGCATAGTCGATTTGCTGGGGAGAAGCAAAATTTCAGTGCCAGAAGCTAGGCAGAGGTTCTAGAGGCTAGGAGAGACGTTTTCCTAGACAATAGCTAGTCAGACAGCTTGAGGAGAATTTGTTCCAAGTTGAGAGTAGCAGCGATTGTGCTTGGGTGACGCAGTCACTGTGCAGAGGCAAGTGCTGAGATTTGCTTGTGGAGTGAGTAATTTATCCTCACTAGATTTTCTTGCCAGTATTTCATTGTAGGATTTCCAATTTCGGCATCCAATTGAACTCAGATTATTTCAATGTTGCATAATAATAAAATCCTTAGTTGCTACATCGGTTTTCCCGAGTTGGGTTTTTCCAGGGACATTGGTAAAAAAATAACTTTGTTATTTTATGTGTGTGTGCTAATATTTCTTCCACAGTTTATTTGTGTAGGTTGTAGTGTGATTGATTCAGTATTTGTTGTAGCACACAATAAATAAATTGTTAAATATTAATTTAACAATTAGGAGAATTATTTTCAGTTGCTGCAATAGGATTCTGGTCACCAAATTTTCACACTTGTGTTGTATGAGAGCAAGCATAGTTGGTTTTAGAGCCCATATCAAGCTCTTCCCATCTGACTGATGCACTTTGGAGAGTGAAGCAAGTTCTAGTTTGAGAAGGGCTTTTGTTTTAACTTGACTTTTGTTGTAACCTGCATACATCCAAAATCTGTTCCAAGTGCATAAATTTTGGGCACTAATTCATGTTCTTTTTGTCGCTGCTCTCGCTGTAGCAAAGTAAGTATCCCCTTAGAAAGGGATCTGTTGATTTCTGTTGCTAATTTATAAAGGGAATTTACGAAGGTTTGATCCATGTTTTAGCTGAAGAATGACAAGTACATCAAGCTATTTTATGCATGACTTCGACTGACAACAACAACAGAAGTACATAATAGTCGCTGACTCAATACAACGACCTCTCACTTCAAGAAATACTCAACAATTAGATAGCGTTCCAAATATGAACACTTCATGTAGACTCACCATACTATCTCACTAACTTAGCAAATATTAAAAACTTTCTTTGAGAAATTTTAACAAACAGCTAGCAAGTAGTACTTTTGTCAAACACTTCGTAGATAAAGTGGAAACACTTGCAACATAAATAAGTATGAGAGGCAAATGCTTGAGAGAATTATGATGCTTAAATGAATTCGATACCACATTGCATGCATGCAAAATCCGGGTGAAATGAAGTAGACCCAAGAGTCGGAAATGGCCCAAACAGGTAGCATGCACTACCCAGAAAATACTGTTGCTACTACTGATGAAGAACCAAAGTTTTTTGCCTCAAAGCGGCTCAGAAAATTCTGAAAATTTAACCTGGAGCTCTCCACACCAAAACCATAAAAACCTAGAAATGGTTTTGCTTAACTCTAAGCCAAGATCAAGCCCACCAAGTGGCGTGAATTACCCTGTTTACCATTAAAACGAACTGCTGAAGGAATGCTGATTTACAACACAAATATTGCTCGAAAAATTCTGAAATTTTAACCACGAACTCTTCTCATAAAACCCAGAAATATTTTGGGCAGATTTCAGCTGCTCTAGGAAGACCCAATTTAGTGTGAGTTTCTTGGTCCCAACAAAATTTAAAATTTTCTTCGATGCATTTTGTGAAATAGTTTATGAGAAACATTTCTTTGAACACTTTGAGAGCAAGATCATATACTTCAAGGGAAATATTAATCTGATAAAAAATGATACAAGCAATATATCAAATAAAGAACCTTGATATTCTCCTCAAGATTACCCAACAACTAGTGGCTCCTCAACACATAAAAGTCTGACCCCAACAATAATCAACTCAGCCTCTGAAATGATAATCCCAACCTCTTTCTAGGAGTGATTAATTCAGCGTTCAAGAATTAATGATTAAACTCGACCCCGATAAATAAATTGGGTCTTGCAAATAAACTTGGCCCCAATAGATAAATCTAGCTTCTGCAAATAAATTGGGCTCTAACAAATAAAATTTCTTCAGAAAATGTCCAGAAGTAATTTTGCCGAAATTTTAATAAATTCGAAAAAAAATTTAGATAGTTGGCAAATCACAATTTTTTTTGAAAAATGCCACAACAGGAAACCTAACCAAATTTATTAATAATAATGAGGAAGAATCTGTTCACCAATAAATTCAATGGCTACAAAGTAATTCGACCCAACAAGAGAAATTAAGCTCGACAAGAGAAATTTGGCACGACAAGATAATTTTGGCACAACAAAATAATCTCAATTCAGAAAAATAAATTTGGCCCAACAAAATAATTTTGGCCTAACAAAATAATTTCGATGTAGTAAAATAATTTTTTCCCAGCGAGATCATTAATTTCGGCCCCTCAAACCAATATACTCCATCCAATATGTTCTCTTTGACACTTTGGGAAATCACTTGCAACAATTATTCTCCGGCAAATAGATTAAGAAAATCAACCCACAAACTTTGGTCCTTTATCCTTTAGGAAGAAGACGACAACTTTGATTTTAACCCACATTTGGCCAAAATCATGCTCTGATACCATTGTAATGTCCCAAATATAAAATTTGCAGAAAATAGCTTCAGAAATTTAAGCCGTCAACACCACAAACAATTTGCACAAATTAAACCACAAAATTTACAGCAAAAATGGGAAATAAAATCTGCAACTGAATAATAGACAATATAAACATGCAAAAGATCTCAACCTTATTTTTAGTGTTCCATGGGGACACGCCCCGTCACTCCCCCACGCTCCGGGGACGGGGAAACGTTTCCCCACATCCTCTTTTTGGGGAAACTCAGGGAAACTCCAGGGGAACG
This sequence comes from Pinus taeda, assembly GCA_000404065.3. Taxonomy (NCBI): domain Eukaryota; kingdom Viridiplantae; phylum Streptophyta; class Pinopsida; order Pinales; family Pinaceae; genus Pinus; species Pinus taeda. The sequence continues at coordinate 61,257 of APFE030153022.1, forward strand.
TGGTGATGAAACACGACTTCTTTGCACGGGGGACGCAAGGGGGACCACATTTTTTTGTCTAATAATTTTTTATAAAACATCAAAAATAAAAATAAAAAAGTACAAATTTAAATATATGAAAAAAAAAGGAAATTATATTAAAACTTAAAACTTGTTAAAACTTAATTTAAAAGAAATTAAAATTAATTAAATTATATTAAAATTTAAAACATAAAAAATAAAATAAAAACAATAACAAAAATAAAAAAACTTGAAGTATATTAAAACTTAAGACTTATTATTTATTAATATTATTAAGTGTTTTTTGAGAAATTTACTAGTATTTCATTGCTCAATGTTTTCTATGTTTACTTTTAGATTAGTATTCTATGGCATTGTGTAATTTCAATTGTCAAATGATGAATTTATTAATTTAATTTAGATGTACCTTGCATCATGTCAGACGATAAATTTAGAAAGAACATTGTGCAATGTCAAATGATGGATTCAATTTAGTAATTTACTTTTAGATTTACAATGCAAAAATGTCAAATGATAATTCATAAATGATAATAGTCTAATAAGTAATGATGATCATATTTAGTCTTTAGATGTACATTTCATAATTTTTAAGATTTTCTCTTTAGTTATTGACATATTTTTGGGATTTTATTTTTATATATTAAATTTTTAATAATTACTAATTTTATAATTTATATGACTATGACATCCCCTCGTTTCCCCGAAAAATCCCTAAAATTTGGAGTTGCTTATTTACGTCTCCCTTGTGCATATCTTCGCTCCCATGTTTCCCCGTACCGGAAACTTGATGGAACATTGCTTATTTTATTAATATGTAAATAAGCCGGTACAAGAGAAGGAATATGACTGAGATGATGGCCCCAAATAGATCTACAATAATGCGACAATTGGTCTCCAAAACAAACTAAAAATTAATAAACTGCAACCTGTGAATCCTGAATGGATCCACCAAGGGAAGAGATGGGTGCTCACCCACTCACTGAATCACCTGGGGGTTTTCGTCATCAGGCTATTGTTAAAGTAGAGAACCAAGTTCTCAAAACCTCTCTACAAAGACAATACACAAATCCAAGATGTCTCCAAATGATCTCCTCCTTCTCTTTTATAGATCTGATGGATAGATCTCCAAGCCTCTAGAAGCATCTTATTTTATTATTATTTTATAAGCTCCTCCATTGATTTTATCTTAAGTGACCTTTTTAATTTTATTTCACTTAAGTCACTTTTGGGCCTTTTCCTCCAATTAATTATTTTTCTCAATTAAATGACTAATTAAAGTGATTTTTATTTAAGGAAAATGGTAAATTTCCCACCATACTCTCTTTGACCACTGGAAGTCACTTCTCAACATCCCATCCTGTAGATCTTCTTGTTCTGGTTCCAATGAGCTATTACACTGAAATGTTCCATCAAATAATCTTCCCAGAATGCCACCTCGAGCATAATTAATTTAAGCCCCATAACAATGTTATTTCTTGAAAGTTGTCGAAATGCAACAAAACGAAAGGCAAGTTGTGTGGACGATGAAATAGGCCAATCGAATGCCATTGGATCCCATAAAAACTCCTTAAAAATCCCCTGAGACCCTTGACGATGTAATCCTGCTCCTGCAGCCTGGCCATCACATACCCTAGAAACCCATGCTGGTTGTACTATAGAGGAAAATAAAAATGGGGACAGGACATTTATCCCCAAAAACGTTTTTTGATGCCACAAAACACTCTCAGAAGGTTTCAAACCCGAATTTTCCAAGCTAGGTTCTGCTAGTAAAAAAGTGTCCTATGAGCTGATTCCTCAGATTTTCCGACTCTGAAAGCATCGATATGGATAACAAACAATAAAATGATCCAATCTAGATCAATTTCCCCACCTCTAAGGGGGGTAATCACTGCTACACATCATTCATAATATGCTCTCCATTACTGGATCTTCAAGTAGTAATACAAAGAAAAATCAAGAAAAGAAAAAAGGTAATAAGAAGGGTGGAAAAACAAAGGCCAAGGTAACTCATGCATCCATGATTGCTCGCTCCTCTCATCTGTATGCCCAAAATGTGGACTTCCTCATTATTGCTACCCCTTTGAACATGGCACATGGCCCTGAGACCCCTTGTTCCCCCTTTGTTCCATCATTATTCACATAACATCTATTGATTGAAGGATGTACCAAGGAACTATCTTTCCCCTTAGGGGGTGGGAACACCTAATAGGGTCATCCAATAGCCACTCCTACCTAGGGAGGTAACACTTGCGTGATCAAAGCCGCAAATTTGGAAGGCAAGCCCCGTATGAAGTACCAATTTTCCCTTGACTAACAAGCTTGGTCCACTTAGATGCCTTAATGATTATTGTACTTAAGGGTGATGATATAACACTGGACATTGTGCGTGATTGGCAAGTGGTTTTCATCATGGGTTGGGCAACTTAACTGGGGTCCAAGTCCACCAAAGGAGCATTATGACACCCTATAGGTGAAACATTGAGAACCATGGGACTTCTATCACTTGTAGAACATCATTCCATTCCATGGGCACCTTTAGCACCCTGAGCAATCTGCACTTTGCCCCACATTATTTATGAGATGATGCACTTGGACCAGTATGCCCCAACTCGCTTAGCAGTGCGCACATGGTTTGGCAGTTGATTCGAAGCCCATATGAGGTTTGCCTCACCCCTTTAGACATGGGAGGGCTAGCACCATGCTCTGACCCCTCAACATTGGAGTAGAATTAGGCTATTCCATCACCTAGAGACCCATAAGACCCATTTTGTGCCCCAGACACAAAACTGGGGTCCACATGATGATTTGCATGGAGATCTAGGGCTCAACCCATAGAACATGATTTTTGGAGCCCCCTTCACTCAGTGTGGCACTAAAGGAGCCAATGCATGCCTCCAAGAACCCTGCCCATGCATGATGTCAACATTTCAACCATCTTGTGGGTGATTTATTATGATTTTATAGTGGCTATAAGGTCAACTTGTGACCTTAGTTTTTTTGCCATTATTTTATTGTTTGAGGGGCTAGTACGCTAAAATTACAGATCATTGGACATGCATATTTTTGAGAGAGATCATTTTATCTCTCATCATCATCACACTTGGACAATTTAGAGCTCTTGAAGGAACTGACACTTGTTTCTTTTTGGCTATTGGAATATCTTGGATGCATTTTGATGTTTGGAAGCTATTTTGGATTGTCTTTGGAGCTATTTCTTTGGTGAATGGATGGATATACTATATGTTATCTTGTAAGTCCCTGTCGCTGAAGATTATTATTTTGAATTTGTCTAATCTATGGAATTGTTGCTTCTAGATTATGCTTGTTTATAACCTAATGTATTGAAAAATTATTTTGAAAGCCATCTAGTTGAGAATTACATATGTTACTCATTGAATAATGGTTAATGAATGTTTCTAGTGGAGGCATTCTTCTAACTCTCCATCAAATTCCATTTTCCTTAGAAGTGGGTAATTGTTGCGAATCGATACCTAGGGCATCATTTTTGGCCTTGTTAGAAACAAATTTAGCTTATATTGAGCTTCCTTCACTCCATATGCCGAAAGGACAAGGACTTGTCCAAGCCTTTGGTGATCATTTTCATATCTCATCCACAAATTCTTCACTGGAAATTTTGGCCCTTTTAAGGCTAAGACAACAAACTAGGGCTTAGAATGAAATTTTAGGGGAGCAGTTTTGTGGAGGTTTGAGAGCCTAAACATCAAGTGGAGGGTCTTGGCTACTTGACCTACAAATTTGGTGGGCATCCACTTAAGTTTCCTCTGTAAAATCTCTTGTCCTAGGTGTTGCATCAACAAACCCTAGGTCTTGTGTATTTTCCTTCCTAAATCTCTCATAGAAAGCATATTGCTTCTTAGTGAAGCCTTATACCTGAAATTTGAGTCTTTCTTAAGAGATCCTAGCCTATCACCTTATGCCTCAACCTTAGAATATCCTTCATAGGTGATCCCATCCTTCCGGGACTCCTATCGATGAAAATTTGTAAAGAGTAGGGGGCCTTGCCTATGGTGATACCGTGATAGTGGAACATTGTCCCATTGTTAGCACTTAGTCTAGCTTTTAGCTTTGTAGGGTTTCCCTCTCCAAAACTTGCTTGATTTTGTGGTAACAGAATGCAATGTCCAAAGCAATAATAGAGATGAGTTATACAATAATTCCTTCTAGATTAGGAGAACCTCCTCAAAATAATCCAACTGCGTTCATAATATCATATTACCAAATCATACATCCACGTATACAATAATGAATATATTGACCTATAATAGCAATAATATATAATTTAGTGTCACAGCCTAGCTGGATGCCAAATTGATGTATGAAAGCCTTGTGTTTGTGGGACATTCACATCTGTTGTCCATGTAGACTAAGTATATGGCTAACCTATTATTCACATATATACTTTTTCCACACATATAACCTTCACATATACATTGCCCCTGTATATACTGGGGCCATTACATAAATTGCCACAGAATAAGTTTTAACATTTTTTAAGATATCTTTCATAGGTCCAATTAATCGATGAAATTTCAAGGTTATAGGAACATAATATACCAACAAAAAGGTGTTCAGATTAGACTCGGTGGATCTTTGCGAACATATTGTCAAAATCGGTTATTTCTTCAGATATTCATTTTGATGTTGTTCTGTGACAGGTGAAGATAAATATATCTGGCTTGGTAGACATAAGAGATGATATTGAATTTTCTGCAATGCTTGCCAAAGAAGAATCGGTCATAGTATTACCAGGTATTAGATATAAGCTTAATCATCTTATTTTGTAGAGAGCGAGAACAGACATTTGGGATGCATAACTGCTTGTAATCGTTTTGTGTAATGCCATTTGTGTGCTATTGATTTGTCTGTTCTTGGCAGGGTCTCCCCTTGGAATGAAAAATTGGATACGTGTGACTTTTGCAATTTCTCCAAGTGTGTTGGAAGAGGGATTGGACCGAATAGCAGCCTTCTGCATGCGACATGCCAAGAATACATAACATCTTCACAATAATATTTTCTGACAAGCATACGTCTTATGTATTTTATTGAGTAGGTTGGATCACATTACTTTCCGGTCGATGCTTTGTTTGACCAAAGATGTTTTTTATTCAGTGGGTTGGATCACATTACTTTCCGGTCAATGCTTTGTTGACCAAAGATGTTTTTTATTCAGTGGGTTGGATCACATTACTTTCCGGTCAATGCTTTGTTGACCAAAGATGTTTTTTATTCAGTGGGTTGGATCACATTACTTTCCGGTCAATGCTTTGTTGACCAAAGATGTTTTTTATTCAGTAGGTTGGATCACATTACTTTCCGGTCAATGCTTTGTTGACCAAAGATGTTTTTTATTCAGTAGGTTGGATCACATTATATACCATACTGTTTCTGTTTCTGGTCAATGCTTTGTTGACCAAACGGCTTTTTTTTTTATCAAATATACCAAACTTTATCTGGTCAATGCATTGTTGACCAATCAAAGGTAAAAGGTGGTGGACACCTGGTTGCTTTTTATTCAGTGGGTTGGATCACATTACTTTCCGGTCAATGCTTTGTTGACCAAAGATGTTTTTTATTCAGTGGGTTGGATCACATTACTTTCCGGTCAATGCTTTGTTGACCAAAGATGTTTTTTTATTCAGTAGGTTGGATCACATTATATAGTATACTGTTTCTGTTTCTGGTCAATGCTTTGTTGACCAAACGCCTTTTTTTTATCAATTATATACCAAACTTATTCTGGTCAATGCATTGTTGACCAATCAAAGGTAGAAGGTGGTGGACACCTGGTTGCTAAAATTTAGGCTTCAGTTCAAACTGGATAAAGTTGGTTCTTTTATTTGGGCTTTTGAAGTGTGTAGCCTTTTTGTAGTGGTATTTATTTATATTCACATACATAACTTTTTTTTATGCCCTATCCATGCATTTTGCCACTAGCTTTTCCACCAACTATAGGTAGATATGATTGCAAACATATATTAAAAAATCAGCTGCACCTGTTTAGAAAATAAGCATTCTGAGTACGAGCTACATGGGTGCTACACGGATACCTGAGAATAGGCTAATATGACGGGCAAAATCGTTCTGAAGTCTAATAGGTTGATACTAAAATTATTATCACATGAATAATTATTTCTAGAGGAGCTCGCTTCAAATAGAATGCTTATTCGTTGTTTCAGCGTCATCTAACTTGCATACCTTTTATAAACCTAGTCAAATGGATCGAATGATCGAAATTGAGAGTCAGTATTTTTTTTTTCACTGTCGTAAAATACAACTTCCTAATCCACCCTTGGTATATTTTGTCGAACTTCGTAAAATGGCACCGATCATCAAAATTGTTGGGTGTAATATCTTGAGATTTTGGTTTTATTTTACAAATATTATTAAAAACAAGTTATATAACTTGGTTACCTAGGCAACCTTTCTTTGATTATAATTTTCTTTTGAATTTTCTAGGCCTAGTATGAAATCCTGGTATGAGAGAGATGTGTAGGGGTAATGTGTAATGTAAAAAAGATTGTATGTGAATATATTTTAAATATTGTAAAAAAGATTGTATGTGAATATATTTTAAATATTTTAATTTAATTTAATTTTACCTAATCTTAATTTGTAAAAGAAAATTTAACAAAAAAAAATAATAAATTGGAAAAATATAAAGTACAAAACCATGGGTAAAAATTAATAAATTAAATAAATATGAACTACAAAACTATTAGATATAACCAAACCATAGGCCATAACACTTTTCTCAAAAACTACTTTAACACAATTAAATCCAACGGTTAAAAATGAATGATTTAATAAGTTATAGACACAAGCGATATTTATATATGATATTTAATTTAATATAAATTAATGAAATAGTCATAGATGAATGACTTAATGCAGTTGAATCCCAAAAAATGATATCTAATATAATGCACTACGGAAGACCCTCAATACTGAAATACATAAGAGTGAAGGGAGCTCTACTTGAATGGTTCATGAGGCACAATACTTGCTAAGGTTTGGCAAATGGGGTAGCGAGCTAAGTGGGCTTGATTGTGGGGGAGAACTCCACAGTTAGGTGCGCTTGAGCAGAAGCGATCTCGGATGGGTGACCTCTCGAGAAGTCCTGGTTATCGGGGTGCAAGCCTCGGAAGTGATGATTGACGCTATGTGATTCATTTCACTAGTTTCAATCCCACTTTTCACCCTTGTGAGCATCACCTGATGCAATGGGTGCTAAGTGGACTATTAAAAAATCATGAGAAATTAGTCAATTACGACTACCTCTCATGGAAATAGTCATAGATGAATGACTTTCTTAACGCAATTGAATCCCAAAAAATGATATCTAATATAATGCACTGCGGAAGACCCTCAATACTGAAAGAAATTAAAAAATTTATAATTTAATCATATTTTTAAAATCAATTAAGATTAATAAAAAAAACTTATATTAATATAGGGTAGTTAAATTTCGCCATAAAATTTACATAGTAAGAAATTATTATACCAAAATGTATCTGGTCCATTAAACTTATATATATAGTATATATATATAATATATATATATATATATATATATATATATATATATATATATATATTTTGAATAATATATATGAAATTTTCTTAAGGTGTTATTTAGGTGCATAATCTATTTATGTATTCAAAAGTGTATTTTAAATTATAAGAAATCACAATCTGGTTAGAAGTTGGATTGCTAGATTTTAGTCAAAAACTCATTTCCTTTATTAGTTAGACTAAACGGAATTAAATTAAGATAATAATTGATTTATATAAAATTTACAAGTTTAAATTCCAACAATTAAAAATTAATAATTTTAAAATTAATAAATAATTTTTTTAAAGAAATTCTCAACCTAAATTACTACTAATATATTATAATTATTTTAATTTATAAAAAATAATATTTAGCAATCAAAACACTAATACTTAAGTATATTTGAGACATGATTTGATCCCTCTCGGTGTTTGGTAGATCTAGAATTAAGATGGATCTAGGCAGGTGAACAGACAAATAAAGTCATAAACCCTAGCAAAAGTTAGGCACAAACTAAATATCATTTATAATGGCCTTGAGCTCACAAGATCTACCACAATGTTGAATGCCAAATACACAAAGAGGCCCCATTTCGTGTACAGAGTATAATGCTAATGTGATATGGTGAACCCAATGGTATAACTATATTGACATTATGGTATTATTGCATGAATGTTATAGCATCCCTAACATGTGGGTATGAACCCACTTGTATAAGAAACTTAATATGGGTAATTTAGGCTATGGTAAGTTAGTCAATGTGAAAAGAGAAATAACTCACGAGACATTAAGGCAACGATGTCTCTACCATGTTGTCTAATGATAACCAAGTATTGGATCGTGTCAGTGTGTTTTTAACCGTAAAATGGTGGAACGAATAGTGATTCTCTTGGAAGGAGGACATCAAGGTAGTGATATCTCTATCACGTCCTTCAAGGGCACCGAAGTAGCGGATTATGTCAACATGGTTTCAAGCCAAGTAGTGATTCTTCCACACGTGGGATTAATAATAACAGGAACAAAACTATGGTGAACCTATCCATCTTGGATCTTGATGATTATACAATTCGTGTTTGGAGAAGGGCTTAGGTTTTGTAGTTGCTCGAAGGATGATTCCCAAGGATGATATTATTTGTAGCATTAAAGCTAGTCTAAAGCATCTTCTAGAGAGTGTTGTTGAAGAAATAAGACATGTGGCTTTTGTCAAGTCATCTAGTAAGCTAAATTTCACATATATTTGTCAACCTAGGGCAGATAATCTTATGAGGTGAAGGCACTATATATGTGAACTAGTTGTTTCAAGATTTTATATGGAAAATAAATGCAACTCAAGACAGGTAATTTCCATAAATGGTTTATACTTAAGATTGTTTTCAATAACATTTAACAAAATTATTAACCTTGTTACTGTAGAACTTCACATACAAATGAACACATCAACGATCACGCTAGGTGCTTCATTATAGACATACTTTGTTCAGTCAATTGGATTTATGAAGTTAACAAAGAATCTTAAATAAGAAATCAATGTTTTGAAAGTACAAAGCAAATGCACTTGAAATCACTGTAGATAATTGAAATCATAGAACATAAACTAATCTATGCTTATTTCAATCTAAGCTTCTAATTATAACTTAAAATATGATAAACTGAGATAAGATAAACAATTATTAAATATAACTTTGAAACACAATCGTATTTACAAAAAACAATTTCACTGATTAACTAACATTATGTTTTCAAAACTATTACCTACAAGAAATTGTGGGAATTTATTGCAAGAAAAACATAGTATTTCAGGAAAATAAAGTAACTATTGCGAGAATTTGTAGATTTCTTGTTAAGTAATGAAAATGACAAATGAAGTGAATCTAGACATGAACAATCATTGCTAAAGCAATTAAAATTAAGTAGACATGTACCAGGGGGGCCTCTTCGAACATGTTGTGATAATTACTCATAAACTTATGAGAATGCTACATCATGGAACACAAGGAGTCTTTTGCATTAAAACAACTTCACACTTTTTACAGGTAACAATTTTTTCTCAAAGTAAACATACAAAATGATTGACTAACTTTTTGTTCCTCTTAATTCCTATCTTTATAATAATTAATTACATCGTTGGAACCGAATTGGCTCATATGTAGGGTTTTGTTCAATATATTTAGGAAAATACAACCAAATTCGATATATGAGAAAGGAAATAGTAGTTCATGGTTTGTTGTACTATCTTCTTTAACTTCTTTGGGCATAAAAACTGATTCCTAGGCATCAAATCTCAAATCTTAGTTGTTACCATTAATTTTGTTGATTTGTCTAACTATGTTGTAGGAATTTTTGCACTGATAACCAACATTGACTTATCGTTGATTTGGGGGTGTGAGTGGCTGGAGAAAGGAAGAATAGGAATTTATCCATTTTATGAAGATTTTAAACGTCTTCCAAGTGTCAGATCTCAGTTTTTTGATGTGGAACCATGTAAACCTTGGAGAGATTGTAGGAAATTATTTCTTGTCGATATTATGTGATTGTAGGAAATAATTCCTGCAATTGTTGAATTTTGAAGTTAGTAACTCAATAAACGATTTTAATTGATATTTATAAACTAAAAAGAGGAAATTTATTTAAGAAAGATTAATTACCTTCATTATGCCTTTTCATGCCATTATCCTTGAAAAACTAGTAAAAATAAGTTTTGGTTAAAAAATGAGGATGGAAAGGTTGAATGAGATAGTTAGCAAGATATCAAAATTAACACCCAACAACTTTTACTTTAAGATCTAAACCCCCACAAAGAAACATCAATAAAAAAGAGAACATTGCATTAAAGAATCTAATAAATAATAACAAAATTGTCATTCTCAAAGCTGACAAGAGAGGATCACTATGGTGATGGACAAAGAAAATTATATTAAGAAAATGCATGAGCATTTGAATTTAAGTGCTTGTTATAAGAAGCTTGTTAAAAATCCTTTGAATAAGATATCAAAGAAGTCATTAATGCCATTAAGAAGTCTTCCCTAAATGAAGAAACCAAAGGAAAAATTATACCAAAATGCCCCCTCATACCCATAACCTATGGGTTACCAAAGATCCACAAGGAAAATATCCCTTTCAAGCCCATTGTTAACACAATTGGGTCTCCAGCTTAACTTTTGGCCAAATTTCTGGTATAAGTTGAAAGCAATGGTGGGGAGGATAATTTCTTATATCAATGGTTCAACTCATTTTGTAAATAGGATTAAGAATATGAAGTGACTAATACTCACATCCTTCTTATTTTTGACGTAGTGTCTCTTTTCACCATGATCCTTGTTAATGAATCAATAAATGTTATTGAGCATATAACTAATTCCCAAATAATTCAACTAGTGGAGATTTGTCTTAGATACACTTTCTTTACTTTCCAAGGTGATTTGTATGAGAAGACATGTTATGGGATTTTCACTTTTATCCTATAATAGCTAATCTTTATATGGAACACTTTGAGCAAAAGGCTCTTGATTCCTTCCTCTTGAAACCTATTTTTTGGGTCAAATTTGTTGAGGAAACTAATGTTAAATGGCCTCATTGTATGGATAACCTCAACAAATTTGTATATTATCTTAATAATAAGTAAAAAAATATTCAATTCACCAAGGAATTTGAGAGAAATAACTCCATTCCCTTCTTACATGTGCTCTTATCCAGGAAAAGTGATGGCTTGTTGAGCCACCAAGATTATCTTAAAAAGACCCACTTTGAAGGTTGAAAAGGATTTTAAAAAAGCTATGAAGGCTCTTCAAAACCAATGACTTGGACAAAATCTATTGATCATAATATTGTGGTCCATTACATCCAAGGAACCTTTGGAAAAATTGCCAATTAAGAGAAAATAATATTAAAACCATTTTTTGACCTCTTCATGCCATTAGAAACCTATCAAAAATTTGTGAAGTATCCTATGGACCCTTTTCTTCATAGAGGTGTTTATTGTATCCCATGTTGTTGTGGCCTGTCCTATATTGGTGAAACTAGGTCTTTTCAAGTTAGTAATAAAAAACATCAAGTTGTTATTATTCATAATCGTGTTATGTACTCTACTTTGGTTAATCATTTCGATCAGATGAGAATGCTAAAATCCTAGCAAGGGTTGATCACCTTTTTAAGGGAAAAGTGAGGGAATCTATGTAGATTGTTAAAGAAAACAATTGTATTGATAGAGATCATGGCCTTAGGTTTAGTAAATCTTGGTTTCCCACTCTACAATAAGGGTAATGCCTTCTTTAAGTAGTCAGTTTCCCTTCCCCTTCCTCTTTGTTTTGATCAATTTTCTTTTGTTTCCCTGTGTTTTCTTCTCCCTACTGTTATTGGTTTCCCTAACTCTCCCTTATATTTTTATTTTTTAGTTCTCTTTTGTTCTTTTTTTTTTTTCACAGGTACAATGTTGTATATTCTATGTGAGCAATATACGTACATTGTCAATAATGTCAAGTTTTGTCATGTCACTTGTGATAACCAAACCTGGGTGGGGAGGATTCCATTCCTTCCAACCTCCTAGAATAATCCCAATCGACATTTTTTTTTTTTGTCTTTTTTATTTTATTTTTTCAAATAAATTTATTCTTTTGAGTTTTCTTTTGTTTTTTTATCTTTTGTCTTTATCTAATGATTTTTATTCCCTTCTTATTTTTTAGATTTAAGTGTTTTTGATTGTTTTTTCTTCTTTGTTTCCTTGTTAGATATATTATTATTATTTCCTTTTATTTTTCTTTCATTCCCTTTTACTTGTTTGTTTTTTTTGTTTTTTTTTTAAATTTCATTTCATGTTTTGTAGCTTATTTTCTTTAAAGTAGATTTTTATTTTTTAGCCTTTTAGGGTTTTGTAGCTTTTAGGCTTTATCTCTATATTTATTTTCTAATTTGGTGACTTTTCCTAGCAAATATCATTGTATTTATTGACGTTTACATTTATTCATTTTTCTCTTTTCCTTGCCCTGATGATGGGTTGCATATCATAGGTCGAAAAACATTGACACAAATAACTCAAACACAGTGAATCTAGAAGCCATTGCGTTAACTCATTAATGTGTTAAGGTACACAACTGTTTTGGGAGTTATGTTTATTACATATAAATGATGTATATTTCATTTCCTCTTATAATGATACATGTTTTCGTATCATACATATATCTTTCTACAATAATATTTAAGATAGTATCAAAGTGAACTTTCTTAGAAAATATAAAATTGGAAATCTAAGGATGAAGAATTGGGAGGATATCTTGACCACTGGAAATTGCAAAGGCAAAGGGGATGGAGTATGGAGGAAATGTGGACAAATATTGACAAGGTAAGAGCAAGCAAGATAAAATAGAATTAAAGTATTTGTGTTAGCTTTGAACTGGAAATTGAAAATTAAAGGTTAATTAATTTTAAATGTTTTTAGGGTCGTGCTTTAGGAAAAGAAAAAAATAAAGATGAGGAGAATAAAAGTAATTACTTTTTATAACTAGGAGATGAAATCATTGTGTCCATTGATCTTTGGAGACATTTGAAAGTGCCATGAAGTGTTAGAGCAATTATGTGACAAAGAAAATGTGTTATAGTGGCATGCAAAATTCTATGTAGAAAACAAGCACAAAAGAAAGACAAAGACAAATGGCAGATAATGAAGGGACACATGGCCTCTGAATCACAAGGATCTTATGAGTAAATGGTGTGAGGAAACACACAATTGAAAAGATTGCTCCCTTATAAACAAAATAGAATAGATGATTTGCAAAAGTAGAGGGGTTTGTAGAATCATTTTGTGTCATTGCACGATAAAGGAAACTCAAAATTTTCTTATACAAAGATACATTTGCCAAAACGTGTTGCCAACCATATTTTTACAAGAGTTTTCAATTCACACGAGAGTAGATGTTTGGAGTGTGGGAAAAAATTCTTACAGTGGTCTAACTTCGAGAGTTGACATAGTTGAAGGAGCTTGAGTCAAATCCTAAACTATGTTATAGTTATGTGCAGCTATCTCACGAGGATTGAATGCATATTTGTGAATAATTCCCTTAGGAGGTTTAATAGTTAATTCAGTGGGAACCACATTTGGAGCAGGATCCGAAGCATATGAGGTAGAAATGGCAGGTTAATCAATAGTCTTCCTAGTCGAGGGATTCGAATTAGCATAGTCCTTATTTCTTGTAGCCACCATTACTTCATTTTTTTGTTTGGTGGAGGAAATCATCATAACCGAGGAAGAGGAAGTTGGATTTCGTGCAACCATGTTGGTCTCCTGATTAGGAAAGAGTTTGTCAACACATTAGGTGTGACAGATGACTTAAGGAATTGATTTACTTGCTCACGATGTGGACAGTTCCAAGTAAAATGTTCCTTGTTACCAATTAAGCAAGGATAATGAGGTTTATGGTTTTTGTCAAGAGACTGGTTATTTTGTTTATCCTGTAGAGGGTTATCTTTCTTATTTTTCCCTTTTTCTTTGTTTTTACTTCCTGGTTTCTGAGATTTTCCTTTTGTGGATTAAACTAAATTTATCTCAAAAGTAGTAGTCGCAGGAGCAGTGGAGGATAAGTTTTGGGCAGCCACAAAAAGAGATGAACTAGATAGTTTACTCACTGGCTGCTAGCTAGCAAAACTAATCCCACCATCAGTGACATATGATTATTTTCTAGGAGGTTGTGAAACAATATTTTGAGGTCTCGGAGCATTGGGTATTTTATCATAGAGCATGTCGGATTGTGTGTAAATGAGATCAAGATATTGGGCATGAGCAATTACTTGCTCTCTGGTAACAACACCTCTTGTTGCAATCTCTTCAATGATGGGTACTAACAAAGACTTAGTGAACCATTCAGCTAATAACTGATAAAGAATGAAGGCTTTTCCCAAATGAAGGTGACATTGCCACTCATGAATATGACCAAGAATGTGACAGGAATCTGATTGTTTGAAATTGGTCAAAATCTCAGTTCCAATCTCATAATGAACATGAAACTGGAAATGGGTTAAGAATGTGGTTTCTAAGGCACTGAATTTATTGAACGAAGATCGTGGTAACTCAATATACCAATTTGTTTTTGTACCTGTAATTTTCCGTTGGAAATGTTGTAAACAGATAGAATCATCATTTAAAGAGTTTGATGAACACCATAAATGTTATGTCATAACATGCATAGACGAGTCTTCTCCATGATTTCCATTGAATTTAGGAATATCACTCAACAATTTAGTAGGAATAACTAGACACTAAGGAGAGTGAAAAATGGGATCATTTGTAAGCCGAGTTAGATCTAGAAGCTCAAGAGTTGCAAAAATGACAACTGCTTGTTAAAATATCTTGGGAAGGTTGACCTTGAGGAGGAAGGTTAGCTTGTGGTGGAGGATACCCTAGGTATGATGGAATAGGATGAGCAACGAGAATTTTCATTCTCGGGTATGGAGGATTCTGATATCCAGGATATGTATAAATAGGCTCTATAGGATAAGGATAACCTTGCTAAGGTAGGAATGGTTGTGTTTGAAGTTGCTGACCTTGATAAGGAATCTGTTGTATAGTATTTTGACCAACATGTACTTGCGGGATAGCTTGGTATTGTTTCCTTTAGGGATTTTGTAATATCCATAAACTAGGTTGATTGGTTTGTGCCTATGCCATCCCATAGACAAGTTGTTGTACTTGCATGTGATGTGTGGGTGGTGGAGTTTGTAAGGAAGCTTGAAGATGTTGGGCGCCCGGGATTTGAGACATCCCAAACACTAGTGGAACAGGTTTCATTTGAGATTCAACCTAGATAGGTTGACTTACTTTAGATACAACTTGGAAATATTGAGGCATAGGTAGACAAGTAGAAACCTAAGACATACCTGGAACAGGTTGATAAATAGGTAATTATGTTAGGGTCAAACTAACTTGTATAAGCAACGTAGTGTGCCAAGATCGAAAGCCATTACTAGAAATGGAAGACCAATAGGATGTTGACTCGAAGAGGTATGCGCACCAACTTGTTGCATTTGATTTGTAAATGGGTACATTACATCAACAAATTGCCCCCTTGGTGGGGTATAGTGAGCATGTGGAGGTAACTCCCCCTAGGAGGAGGTTACCCAGTATAAGGTGGAGTTGGTTGTTATAAATGTCCCATTCCACTAACATTTGGATCATATTTCTGCTCCATAGATGGTTGGGGTGCAATGGAAACAAAAGGTTGTGAGGCACTCATAACAGGAGTTCTAGATTTTATTCCAGATGAGGATGGAGAAGTAGAAGTCCATGGACTAGTCGTGGTGCTAGAAAAGGTCCTAGATAAGGAATGATAATTGACTGGTATGGATGGACCACCATACAAATGTGTTTCTAGAAAAGTCACAAACATGGAAGTAGCTGTAACTTCACTTGAGTTACTCATTATAGCATATACATGTTGAGAAATCATTGTCGAATTAGTCATGGCGTAACTTCCTAAAGAAGTAAGCTGATGAAAGCTCAAAGGTGTGTTGAAATGAGGGGATCTGGGTGAAGGAGCTCATATGGGAGTATGAAGAGGAGGAAAAGGATGAGATTGATAAAGATGATTCCCTCTCAAATAAATAGGAGAGGAGGGTCGAGAATATTCTTGAGGAATCTCCTCAATACTCAAAATACTAGGTGGAAGTTCTTCCTTTCGGGATCGAGATATACGGGTTGTTGTGGTTGGGTCGAAGGTAGAGGAAGAGAAATAGAAGACCTTGAGGTAATAGGTTGAGTTAGCTTATGCTCCTCAGGTTGTATAACCTCAGGATGTAATGTTTCTGAATCTGAAAATTCAGGCTTAATAACCTCAGGTGGTAAAGTCTCAAGGTTTCCAGTTTAAACTATGTTGTAGTCACCAAAAGCTAAAGATGTGATCTTAGGCTTAGCTCTTATAGGAAGAGAAAATTTTGTTTGATTTACTTCATATGTAGTACGAGAATGTGATGCCTCCAAAGCACTAGTTTTGGTACTCTGCGTTTTTTTGTTCTTTTGACGATGTCCACATGTTTCCTTAGGAGGTAAAGGAGGAAATATTTGCATCCTACACGAACGACGAGGTTGAGAAGGTTGTTCTTCCATGATGGTTTAACAAATTTTAGAAATTCACATTAAAAATAAATCAAAAAGGGGTAACTAGGCATAAAGGTTTACCAAGCAACTGTGAACTACAATATACAACCTTGGAAAACCAAGGATTTTACATACAGGTAGGAAAACTCCCTGAATGATGTGTTCGACGTATTACAGTGTACAAGGTGACTGAATTGATTACCCAAGGCGAGATATCAACCTAGAGTGGACTTCCAAAATATACCCAAAGGTACATGGAAGCATCGTCTGTAGTAGCGTTGTCTAATGTGTAACCATACGATGAGAGCATTCCCATATACTTTTCATGTGTGGTGTTATCACAATCTTGGTTAATAGTTTTAGGGCACTGACGGTTTCAACATCAACGCCAATTTGTAAAAAAAATATTAGAAAAGCACTAACATATAAAATATCAACGCTATTATGGATTTGCAAAATAAAAAAGCGTTGAAAACCAAAGTAGCAGGGCAAATCTATAAAAATGGAAAATTAAACACTAACAGATGAACAATCAACGCCCGAAGGAAATTTTAAGTTTTGATGGTCAAGATTAAAAGGCATTGATGGAGCACACGTCAGCGGAGGAATGGTAACCAATCAAGCAAGCATTGACTAAGCGGAGGGTGATATGACATGAATGGGATTTTGCACGACATGGTTCTGCCACCAAGAGGTAATTGTTAGTTAAAAGTCATAATTGCATGGAGGAATTCTCTGTAGTCGTCAATTATGTTGATTATATGATTTACTAAGTGCCATGCTTTGAAATTATTCGTTTGAAAAGGCGAAAATCGATATAACATGTGGTTAATCTATTGTGTGTTTTACACCAAGAGAACAAAGTTCTGTTTATCCCAAAACCTCAAATCGAATCCCACTCCCATTTCTGGTGCAAGAATTTAAGGGTGGAAATTATGGGAAGGAGTGGAAAGTTACACAAAGGAGAGCCCAATGGACCCGACCAACTTGAAGCTTATCCAGAAATTCATCAGCGTTTTTGAGAAGTAGGATGGGAGAATTTTTTCTTCTGCTGTAAAAACTACCATGATAGTGTTGCCAAGGCCTTCACTGAGGGTTTCAATGGCTAGGAAGTTAACATTGGAGGAATTTATTTTCCTGTTACCGAGGAGGTAATCGCAGAAGCCATATGCCTCCCTGTGGATAAAGAGCGAGGTTTTAAAAGTCATGTTATGGTTGGAATCGATGTGTCGTTCTTCTTAAAGGATGAATACATGGATAGGTGCTGGTGTTCAGAGATCCAAAGATCTTGGTTGAAAGATGAGTGGAATGTTCTCTTGTGCATCACATAGTCCTGCTTCACATGCGAGGGATGCTTCAACAGGATCAATTTATACCATTTCTATTTCCTTGCCCACATTGTAGGACATGTTAGAATGAATGCCCCTTACTTTATATTAATGACCTACAAGGGTTAGGGTGAGACCTAATGTTTTCTCTCATTTAATATATAATAAGGGTTTAATTTTTTTTTTTTTTTTTTTTTTTATATTGTAAATCATTTGAGGAAGGTCAATAGGACTTGGGAGCACTTTCTTTTTTGGGGAGGCTTTGTAGAAACTGTCAAACCTAAGAGAGGTAGAAAAAATGGAACTAAGAAGAATATTGAACAAACCCAAAACCTAGGATAGGGGAAATCATCCATGCAAACTAGGAGTCAGGAAAAAATCATACTTTGTTCCTCTAGTTCCCAAGTTAGAAAAATTTTACACAAGGAGGAATGCGAGGTAGAGAGAGATGAAAAATATTCCTTCTCCCCAAGTACCTTTACCTTCAGAAACAAAGGTTGTTAAGCCAACAGAGGAGGTCAATGGAAAAACCATTGAACTTGAAAAATAACCCACCTTAGCCGAAATTTATAGAGGTGGAAGGAGGCCACACACAAGACCATGGAATAAATTCAAACTGAATATTAGGCTAAAACAAAACCCTGCGCTGGCGAAAGAGGTTATTGATATAGACAACACTCCTAAAAAATATCTAATTATAAATAGGGAAGAACCTACAAGTTCAAAGGGACTTAAAAATCCCAAAAGCTCAAGGAAACAAGTTGCTATAGATGCCCAAAAAACTATGAAGCAGAGAAATACTAATGTTGATATCCTATTGGAAGTAGCTAGCACACTTAGTCATTTTAAGAGAACATTTTTTATCACCAACTGTCTTGATGAGGTTTTTAATAGATGTTGATAACTAGTTTGTTAGTGATTTTCACTGATAAAATTTCGATGATCACTGACAATTTCAGTGTCAACATGATTTTATGCTGAATTTTACGAAGCACTGACAACTAGCCCATCAAAGATTCCAATTCTTATCCCAATTTGAAGGGATATTAGTGGATTGGCCAGCGCTGCGATTTTTTTTTGGTAATGATCAAGAATAACGTGTAGATGAGATAGTCCGAAAAGGATAAATTTCATAACATATACCATATTAATCGTGATGATGAAGCACAAGTTCTAAGAAAACTAGGCAGGATATCAGTCGTCAATTTTGACTCTAGTTTCTAGGCATGATTCCAGCAAGTTGGTATATCTTCAGATAAAGAATATTTTTGAGTTCACAATAAGATTATGTATTGTATTTTGTTGTATTAGATATGCACTCTTTTTTCTAAAAGTTTGTAATTAAGTCCTTACTAAAAATTTGGCTGTAGTTTGTAAATTTTCTATAAAGACAAGGTCTTTGTAATGAACAGGGGTTCGGATTTTGGTCGAGAAAAGCCTTGTGTGTTGTGTACCTTTTTGCATAATTTAATGAAAAATATCTGAAACAGGGGAATGTGAATTATTTTCTATAGATTCATGTGTTTATGATTGCAGTAAGTTTTACTAGCGTTGTTAATCTTTCAACCTTTCCATTATGTGTTCTCTTATGTATTAGAATGGGATGTCATTGATATAGAATTCATGGTTCATGCTTTATATATTTGATGTTGGAAATCAATGTATTTAGCATGATAGGTTCAGGCATAATTCATCCTGAGATCTTCTGTTGTAATCCTTGAATGTTACAACTTTTCTTCTTTCATATCTATAAATTGTGAAGTCTAGCAATGATGGACTATCATGCCTTTGTGATATGTTGTCCTTGTATAGTTTAAAGATTTCATTAATTTCACTATGACTCCATCACTCAATGGTGTTTCTGTTTCCCATACTCCTACCAAAATAAAAAAATTTACGTTAATCTAGCCATAGAGCATTTAATAGACCTGCTACCATTGTGTCCTATGGTAGTTGAGTTTGAGGAGAGACGCCCCTCTACATTGAGGGGCCAACTTTAATCCCAAAGCAGTTAGAGGTTACCTTATAATTTTCCCCCACAACCATGGTTTTCTTTGAGGGATAACACATGGAGCGCCATATGATATACCTGAAGATACATGGAGAACAGTTCAATACACTTACATGCGTGGAACGAGATATCACCCCCAGAATGCAACGCTGGAAAAAAATTGACAGCTCTTACACTTAAAGACACTGGAAGACGTCTCTAGCCTAGACCTCTAGATGTTTGCGCTAATGTTCCAAATTCTAATTAAGATTGATTCAGTAAATTTTAGAGTTTATCTTGAATTAAGTTTCGGTTTTCAAGGTTCACCGCGAATTTCACCTAAATATCCTAAAATGAAATCTAGCATGATAATAAGAAATATTTTATTTGCAATGAAAATAAATCTTAGAGAAGGAGGAGATTCAAATAGTAATGCAACAAACAACACTTCCTAATAAAAAAAATTCAAATGTAACTGTTCCAATTTCCAAATTTCACACAAAACCCTAAATGAAAATAATGTTTTTTTTTTTTTTTTTCTTTCCTCTTAATCTTCAAATGCAATGAAAAATAAGATGAAGCTAGATCATTGATAAGAGAAATAACACATAATTATCACTATAATATCAATTTATTCAAACAATCAATGATCAAGCAAAAAGTTTGCAAAAGACCTAATTGACAAGAACAAAGAAAAATCTAAAGAAATTATTATCAAAGGCTATCAAAACCAAAAGAAAACATAACGAAGGATTTCAAAGATAGGGTCACACTCAGAGACAGAAGGAAAACATGTTGGATAAAAGAAAACCAGAGAGTAAGGCAAAGAAATTCAATCTTTTGCATCTTACGAGAATTAGTGCAGGTGCAGAACATGTACCAGTGCTTTGCAGTGCAGGTACACGAAACAAGGAAGTGCATCGAAGCATTTTCTCTCCAGATCAGTGGGTGAATTGAGGAAATTTCGACCAAAACATGACACAAAAAAAAATAAAGCTCAAAGAAGTGTTTTCCTAAGGTTAATCAAGGTCTAAGTGAGTTAATCAAGGTCACTTAAAGAGGTGACAAGGATGCTAAGGTCAAGGAAACCACTAAGGGAAGAATAGGTCCCTAGTGGAGTTGCCAATTTGTTTTATGGAATTTTCACAATTGCGTACAAAGTTGAATTGTTAAATAATGAATCCATACAGGTGAGGAAGGTTTTAGATAGAGGAGGAGTGACCTGTTATAGAGTTTTGTGAACCCAACGTTTCGGACTGCCAAGTGAGTCCATCATCAGGGGATGCGACAATAGATATCCCTAGATCTAGTGGTTTGATCTAGAACAATAGAAAACATAAAACATAAATTTTTCCTTAGAGAAATTAGGGTATGGGAAAGAAGCCTACCTCAAATATGTTGGCAAGCCTTCCTTTTCTCCTTGCTTGTAAGCTCCAAATCTATCTCCAAGAGTTATAATTAGAACCTGCACACATGACTAAAACAAGAAAAGTATCCACAACATCCATGTAGCATAATCTAACATCTTTATTCAATGAATTAGTATGACATTGAAATACATGAGTGCAAACATAACACAACACATAAAGAAAAACAATATGCTCATTGTATTGATAAATATATGAGAGAGTTTACAACCATAAATAGAATTTGATCTTGTATATGTCTTCCCAAGTTGACTTGTCCTTCCTTGTCAGAAAGCACACCTCAACACCAACCCTAATGCATGGATGTGATCACTTATTTAGGTTCAAAGAAGCAACATGAGGGCACTATCAATCTCCAAAAATCCAACCCAGATGTTATGGGAGGCAGTAAATTTGTAGAAGGAGTGTGGTAATTTTGGAATTCTTATCCAATTACCAATCTAGGTTTGAGATCCACTTAAGAGGGGAAGATTAGCTCGACGGATAAGATATAAGGTCTCCAATATAGGATTTGAGTTCTCTATCCATGGTAAATGGTTAAACTACCTTCTAAGCTTTTGGAAGAGGAAGCTTCTGTTTTTTTCCCGAATTTCTAGAATTAACACACCTGTAGAAGGGAGCAACAAGTTCTCATCAACGCAGGTGGAAAATCATGCAACATGCGTTGAACGCAGATGGCTGAGGCAAGGTGCATTGGGGCTAAAAATGATATTTTTGAGCTAATTTTCCCAGAAACTCAGATTTTTTGGAGAGTTCATGCTTAGCTCTTTGTGAAGGGATGATGATAAGATGTTGATTGATCTAGTTTGTAGTCCTTTTGGGTTTATGTGAAAAAATGTCCTGTAACAAATTTTCCCCTAAAGTACAAATTCAGAATTAGTAGTTGATGACTAAAGCGCTTTACCTTGTGACAAGTCCAGATCAAGAAAAACTGATCGAGATCATCATCTGTTACAATACATTTTCATCATGATATCATTGCTAAGGGAGGCATACCCACCTCAACATTTAAGCCAGTATTACATGTATAATGATAAAGAAGTCTCATCCACTGATGACAGAGTGTGGACTCATGCTTGGAAAGACTTTTGTATGATCATACCCATCATAATTTTGTTATATTTTATTAATCTAGAAATCATAGTCCGAATGGATAGAACTAGATCTTGGGTCTTCTATTTCATTCATTGTATCACTTAATGGTATGAATCTAACCATGCGAATAAATGAGTTGATGTCGAACATGGTAGACACCATCTGATTACCACCCAATGATGTAAGCCATTAAAAAACACGAGAGAAACCATCGATGATGTTAATGGATCTCAAGGTACAATAGTACAATCCATGTGTTTTGAATAGATGAGACGAAGTCGAACATCACATAGAATCTCCTGGTCGAAGGCTAGTGATGAGGATCTGTCGCCGAGAGCGAGGAAACTTGCCATTGATGTATACAAGCTCCAAGGTACCGAAGAGATTTTCTAAGTTAACTTCTTGGATAATGAACTAATGTCGACAAGAAATGACCCATGCAAGAGGGACTTGATGTATCCCTCATCAACAACACAAAACGTGTATCAAGATATGAGACAGAATGATGTTGATGTGGAACTATCAGGTTCGACAGACATAAGTGAAGGCTTAGGAGTATTGAATCAAATATCAATTAAATAAATTCTCTTAAACATATCGGTGACACTTTATGGAGTTCAAAGCATTGACCCAAAACCAAATGTGGAGGCTTTTTAACATGGTATGATGAACCAAAGAGGCAAGCAGATTTCCCAACCCAAAAACCATGGAGATGAAGTGGAAGAGTGTCATGTTCAATAGCACCTCACGACCATTAATAGGTCAAGTACCCTATTTTTTAAATATCCCCAACCATTTATGGTCAGTACCTCTTTATTTTTGACAAGCTTGAGGAGGATAATATATACTTGACCTATAAGTTCATCCTTCGGATGAATCCCTCTAAATACATTTAATGAACCCTAAGAAGGAGAGGTTTGGTCTCATCATGCTTGACGATTCCATCACCATTGATGTCTTTAAGAGTCCAACAAAGGTATAACTTGGCTCCTTTTTTATGTTTAGAGAGTTTGAAAAGGAGGTGAAAAGGAAAAGTCCAAAGGTTTCATTTTGTAACATTGTCTCTTGAGTCTGAAAATGAAGAAAACGATACTTAGGATAACCTCATAGTCATGTTCAACTTAGGTACTCCTTTTTCGTAAATAATTTATCCCAATCTGGAAAAAGGGTTAAACTTATAGTGGGTTGACGTATTTTCATTAACTTTAATGAGTTCAAAAAGACAAGTGCCCAACAATCTTTTCATGTTTAGAGAGTATAACAAGAGTTGAAAGAGGACTATAGGAGGTTCCTTTTTTGTGAGTTTACAGAGCCCAAAAATGTCATAAAAGTGTGTTCCATTGTCAAAATGATCTATTTCAATTCAAAAATGTCATTAAATCTTTGAAATAGTTGTTAACTTGCTAAGAACATCACCAAAAGATTAAAAATATATGATACATGGTAAAATCAGGTCAAAATAATAAAATATGATAAGATAATACTAAAAATGACCATAAATAGAAAAAAAGTATTTACATTTTACCATTTTCATTTTTAATTCTTGGTGAGTGATCTCTGAGTGCTTTTTCCCCCCAAACTTCAATAGTTGATTGCAGCCAATCCGACTGACCATTTTGAGTGTCATCAGTTCCAAATAGGATATCTTACCTTTCTCTTTCTTTTCACTGTTTCCAATTTTTATTTCATGCACAATTTTTTATAGTTTTAAGAGATTTGTGGCCTTAGAATTGCGCCCTAGCTCTAGCGCACCCTTTTAATGTTGAAAGGTGCGCTAGGCTAGGAAAATTATAACTGGGAAGAGCGCTTTAGCGCACCTTCTAGATAAGGGAGGGTGTGTTGCAACGTTCTATCCTTCTTTAGTAGGGTGATCTGGGTGTAATTAAAAAAGGGGTTTTGTGATTTTCACCCAATTTTTTCTCCTTTTTTTTGCATGAGGCTTGTTCTAATGATGTTCTTGTTGCATTGCAGGTATCCATCAGAACAAAAATGGCTTTGATTTGGCAAGAAAGAGAACATGAGACACATGAAATGGATGATGCCAATGATCCAAGAACTATTTAGTTTATGAGAAATTGTGTACTTCTCAAGTTCTTTTGGCTTCTTGGCATGAGAGCGTAGCTGGAATTATTGGAGTGTATAGTCAAAGCATGGGACGTTCAGGCACAATGCTTTAGACTTGGAGCACATATGCTTAGCATATAGGTGGAAGATATTTATTTCTTGATAGGTTTATCAAGGAGAGGAGTTCCTACCTCATTATCTGGTCCGAGAAGGGGTGGTGAGACTGCCAAATACTATATTGTTTCACATTGTAGACCTCATTCCCAACCAACAAAAGATGGGAAAATTGAGATTAAGGGTGTGTTATGTTTTTCTCTTAGGAAAATCCTTTTATTATGGCTAGATTGGTTGGAAGTGCTACTTTGCATTTGGCTAACAGGTCCCAAATGAAATATGCGATAGAATGCATAGAACCAACTCTGTTCATTTGGAGTGAGGGGGTGTTAAGAAACATGAAGGAACAACTCACTAAAGCAAAGGATGTGTGGTTGAAAAACTTTGGATAAGGTTCCATATTGATATCATTTGTCTTGGAGAGTATTCCATTACTCCTTCCTCAACATATTTCTCTTAAGCTTTCGAATCCCAGAGCTCCACAGATGAGGTGATGGGTAGATCTCATGTCTTGTCATGCAGGTGCTTCTTCCATGAGTTTCACACTTGTTTTCTTCCAATGGCTGCGAATGCATCTCATTATGATAAAAGATACCCATATGTTGGAATGGATTTCCGCGGAGACCCAGAGCTCGTACTACTTTAAGGCAGGAAATGGGTGACATAGGTAAAACAAAATCATTTTGAATCTTTTTTTTTTTATTTTTGGGTTTTACAATTTTTTTGTCATTTTCATATATCCAAGACTAAATATCAATTTTACATGTAGATATTGGACTTGTTAGACCAATTTTTTCATCCTATATTTAACATCATGGAGAATCACTACATGGATAGATTAGAGCATAGGTTTCTAAAGGGGCTTGGGAGGAGATGCAAGATTTGGGTGTAGCCAAGACCCTTGCAGAGTTCAAGCGTCACGTCAAGGGATTAACTCAGAGCATACTAGAGACCAAGATCAATCAGATGCCTATGAGACTGCAATGTTACACCATTGGTGTATCAAACCAGTGTAGTCAACTATTGTACACAGTAACCTGCACGATCCTATTAACACTAGCACCATCAGGACTAGTCTACTAGGAGGCCATAGAGCCATATTTTGACTACATTTATTTTTGATATGATAGGTCATGTGGTCATATATGTCTCAGACACAAGTTTTTGTAAAAACCAAACTTTATATACAATTATCTATCTATCGAGGTTTCTTATTTACTCTATTATCTAGTTCAATCAATGTAATGCAGATTGAATTTGAATTTACATGTCATAGATGCCTATCTAAAGCATGATTTTCCATTGCATCCGTTAATGTGTTTAGACTTCTAGCAATGTGCTGATATTGAATGTAATCAAAATATCTTTCTAGAAGGAGAACCCTTAAAAACATACGAAGCATAGTTGGATTTCATACTGAATAAACATAGGTCAAATGTAGTACTACAAGTTGCGAGTCAAGTCTGATTACTATTCGCCCGATGCCATGAGAAATAGTATCATACAATAGAGCGATCACTATGCTATACTGAACGATGTTATTGGTAGAGTGACCAATATAAATCCCTTGTGAACTCACTAACTCGCCACTCAGAGCATAGATATTCCACGCCGGAGAGGAAAGATTCCGATTACTATGGCTAGCACCATCCATAACCAACATATGGCAGAAGGGATGTTGAAATATGCAAATTAAATATAAAACAAGATTAAAATATATGGTAGGAAACTCCAAACACACTACGAATACACTCAACACACCTATAGATAGTATGTACACAGTGACTACGCAAAAATGATTTAAGTATAATCTTTTGAGGTACAACCCATTTCTGGGTTGCGCCAAGGGAATTCCATCAAAATCAATAATCTCGTAAACCGCTTTCACGAGAACATGTTTTATTATTTACGGGCCTAGCCACATTGGCTCAAACTTCCTAGATACTAATTTATCACCTTCCAAGTCATATAACATGACTAGGTCACCTTTCAAGATGGCACACATTTTAACATTATTGTCCTATTATGCTTTGATACGTCTCTTATGGGCCTCATTGTCCATTTTGGAATCATGTCGGGTTTCATGTAAACATGCTAGATTCAAGAGATGTTCTTCCTCTGCGAAATTGGTTGGGAGAATATTGACGACAATTTTCAATGATGGAATCTCGGGTTCAATTGGAAGGATTACCTCTAGACTATACACCAACTGAAATGGTGTGAATCTAGTGGAAATATGGTAAGAGGTTTGATATGCCCACAAAGATACAGAAAGGATGAGATGGAAATCCAATTTGTGGATCCCGATCATGCGTTGTAGCATAGTTTTCAAAACTTTGTTAACAACTTCAACTTGCCCATTTTTCGATGGGTAATAGGGAGTTGAGTTATCATGTTGAAGGCCCAACTTGGCCAATAAGCTCAGACGTCATGTGATTTCGAAAATGATTCCCATGGTCTGTAATGCTAGCTTGTGATAAACCAAACCTCACAATGACATGATTGAAGAGGAACAAAGTATTTGTTTCGTTGATGTTATTAGATGTATGCATCGCTTGGGCCCACTTGGTAAAATGATCTACCACCACAATGATGTATCCATGCCCTCGAACGAGTGAGGGTTACATGTCATAAAGTTAATGCCCCATTTTGTGAAAGGTCCAACAATGATAACAAGATTTAAAGGAGCAGGAGGAGCATAAGTTTTATGATCAAAGATTTGGTATGCATGACACTTTTGGACTGTGAGGATGCAATCGTGAAACATAGTAGGCCAAAAGTAACCAACACACTTTTTTTTTTTGTGCGATGGCATAACCAAACATATGTCCACCACATGTTCTAGCATGGAATTCGTTTAGAGATTTTTCAGCCTCCTCATGAGTGAGGAACCTTCTAAATATGGTATCGATACCATGACGATAAATGGTGTCACCAATTATAATTTAATTTTTAGCATGGTATCGAATACATCTCTAGTCAAAGCAAGAAGTATCGGGCCAAAAATTTTGGGTTTGGAGATAGATAATAATATCTCCATACCATGGATTAAATGAATCGATCATAAACAACGACTCTTTAGGAGTATAATTGTTAGATGTGAATTCAGTTTCAGGTGAGAGAAGGTTGTAGATCAGTTTGGTAAAGGCTAAGGATTTCTTAGATTCGGACTTGATGAACTCCAAATTTAAGTCTTGGAGAATAAAAATTCACTTGTAGTACTTACCCCCAAACAATTGTCATGACAAGATATATGTCATTGGGTTGAAATTAGAAACAACCATAGTCTTGCGAAGCATAATGTAGTGGCGAAACCTTTGGACAACTTGGACAATTTCCAAAGCTAACTTTTCAACGTGGGTGTATTTGGTTTCAGTGTTGTTTAAATTTTGACTCAAATAATAAATGGGATGTTCGTTCTTGACATCATCTTCTTGGACCAATAACATATTGATGGTAGTATCTATAGAAATGAGATACATGAAGTAATCACGTTGATAATCCGAGGGATATAACAATGACGCTCAAACCATAACATCTTTCAAAGCATCAAATGATTTTTGGGCAGTGTCATCCCAATGGAAGGGAACCCCTTTCTTCAACATTCAAGTAAATCCTTTGGACAATTCAACATAGTTGGGAACAAATCTACGTAAAAAGTTAGCCTTACCTTGAAGGTGTTGTAACTAAACAAGAGAGGAGGGAGTAGGCAGATCGAGGATCACCTGGAATTTAAGTGGATCAATACAAATTCCTTTCTTTGACACAACAAAACTGAGAAGTCAACCAGATTGAATGAAAAAAACACATTTGTACAGATTGAGTCTGATATTATAATGTCTACAACATAAAAATACAACCCTAAGATGCATCAAATGATATGCACGATGTTTCGAGTGGGAAGGTAGGTAATCAAAATAGGGTTCTAAAATGTGCTTAATGTTGTGGAATGTATAATTCATAGCCCTCTGAAAACTTTCCCCAACATTTTTCAAATCGAAAGGGATATTTTGATAGGCAAATGTGCCTCATCGACAAATAAATGCGGTTTTATGTTAGTCCAATGGGAGAATGTTGATTTGGTTGTAGCCAGGAAAAGAATCCATAAAGAAAAAAATGTTCACTCTCCGAACAATGATCAACAATCTGGTCAATAAACAGGGTAGGATAGTTGTCCTTAAGATAAGCACAACTTATGTCCCAATAATCGACACACTCACGAATCGTGCCTTGTTTCTCCAGTATAGGAACAATGTTGAAGACCTAATCAGTAAAAGGAACTAGGTAGATGAAACTTGCACGTATATTTTTTCAACCTCTCCTTTAATAGAAACAAATTTCATATGATGGAATGGAGGTAGGCGCTGCCGAATAGGCTTAACATCCAGATATGTTTTGATTTCATGTACAACAATGTTTGGATCAATATGTGGAATCTATTCATATAAATAGGCGGAAACATATTGGAATTCCTGGAAAATGGATTTATAGACCTTCATCTCGCCAGGAGAGCAAGATGCACCAATATGTACATTCTCAACAATTCCAGGTTTAATCGAAATATCAAGTGGAGCAGTCTCTTTAATATTCGATAAATTATTCTCATAGTCAATTTCATGAATAGATAGGGAATTCGTAGATGTCTCAATGAAAGTGGGTGAATAGATATCACCAATATTATCTTGAGAGGTATCAGGTAGAGAGGAACGGTGATGATTATTTTCCCACTACACATCATTTGACACAATGATTTCCATGATTATCTCGTCAGTAGAAAATGTACTAGAGAAAGGATCAGAAGATGAACCATAATCTCGGGAATGATTGACACAACCTATCGAGGAGGAGAAATCATAATGTGTCGAACAAGCCATATAGATAGCCTCATGCTTGAGCTCAATAGGACTGAACAACATGTGGTCACCAAATGTATCAATATTAGAATTATCTAGTACTACCTAACGATCAGATGGAGTAGTACAAGAAGAGATCAAGTTGATAAAGGAAACTTGGTTTAAGTTATCAATATGAGGAAGGAAAAAGGAAGAGGAGGGGGAAAGGAAAATGTTCACATTAGGGAAGAATCCTTAAGCAATCCCACCCCAACATGTTGATAAGATGGTGGGGATTCAGCCACAAGAGGGACGCTTCCAGTATTGTAAGAATTATTAGTAAAAACGGTGAGTTAGTTGATAGCCACTGGTGAGGGAAAGTGATCATTCTAAAGTAGGTCGAAATGATAGCGACCATGTCATAAATCCATGTATGGCCTAGTAAAAGGTTATAATCTAATGGTCTTTCTATAACTTCAACTTCTACTGACACCGTCTTTCTAGCTAATTCTACTTGTAACAAATTCGAAATTCTGTAAGGCTTGAAGCCTCTCATTAGGGGACTTTTGAGGTCTAAAATGGGCCTCCTAAGAAAAATGTACATCCAAAATAAACTTTATAAGAACCAGTAGGATTCATGATGATGATGTCAACCATGGGGGATGATTCACCATTTTTGGAGTAAAAAAGTAAAAAGATTAAAATATAATAAAATAATAAAACTATTTTTTCAACTCGTATTTTAAACATATCTCTCTAAGGTTTTACTCAAATTTTGAGCGAGAGTACTCGTTGGATGCAAAATTTAATTCCTCATCCAAGAGTACCCATGTTGCATACATTTGATGGACCCTGGTATACGAAAAATGAGAAATACATGAAAAACCGTGATTGCAATCACATTTTTCATGTATTTCTTAGTTTTCGTGTAGCACGGTCCATCGAAAGTATGCAACATGGGTACTCCTTGGATGAAAAATCAAATTATGAATCCAACGAGTGTTTCCACTCGAAATTTGAGTAAACCCATAGGGAGATAAGTTGAAAATACGAGTTGAAAAAATAGTTTTTTATTTTGTCCCTCTAAAATTTGATGATTTCATCTAATCTTATTTTATTATTTCCATTATTAATTTATAATTTCCTTGGGAGGCCCATTTTATGCCTCAAAAATCCCTTAATTTCCATCAAAGGCTTTGAGAGTAGTAAGTGATTGGTTGAGTTGAGGAGATCCAATAACCTTCCAACAAGAAAGTGACTTGATACAGGTCGAATCTCCTTTGTTCATAATTATCCAATGAATGGTTTTACTTCGAACAACCACCTGAATCATAAAATATGGTTGCACTGGAAGTTTGGGCGTATGATTCTCATGATTAAAAAATACAAGGCCAGAATCCAAAGGATCGATTCCCCCAATTGTGGAAATTAATACCTTCTTATGGGCCAGAAAATTATGCAAAACTTCAAGAGTTGATAAAGCTGAAGGAGCTTGAGCCAAATCCTCAAATATGTTATAGTTTTGTGTAGCTCTTGCATGAAGATTGAATGTAGATTTATGAATAATTCCCTTAGGATGTTTCATAGTTAATTCAGTGGGAACCACATCTGGATAAGGATCTAACGCTGAATAGGTAGAAATGCCAGGTTGATTAATAGCCCTACTAGTCGAGGGATTCGAATTAGTGTAGTCCTTATTTATCGTACCACCATAACTTCATTTTTCTTTTTGGTGGAGGAAAGCATCATAACCGAGGAAGAGGAAGTTGGATCCCATGCAACCATGTTGCTCTCCTAATTAGGAAATGGATCTGTTAACACAAAAAGTGTAGTAGATGACTTAAGGAATTTATTTACTTTCATCGGATGTGGACAATATCGAGCAAACTTTTCCTCGTTACAGATTAAGCAAGGATAACAAGGTTTTTTTTTCATAAGGAGACTAGTTATTTTGTTTGTCCTACAGAGGCTTATCTTTCTTATTTTTTCCTTTTCCTGTCTTTTTACTTCTTGGTTGTTGAGATTTGCGTTTCGTGGATTGAATGACATTTATCTCAGAAGTAGTAGTCGTAGGAGGAGTGGAGGATAGGTTTTGGGAAGCCACAGTAGGAGACAAACCATATAGTTTACTTTATGGATGTTGGCTAGAAAAACTAATCACACCATCAACAACATGTGATTATTTTCCGGGAGGTCGTAGAAGAGTATTTTGAGGTATCAGACGATTGGGTATTTTATCGTAGAGCATGTCGGATTGTGTGTAAACAATATCAAGATATTAGGAATGAGAAATTAATTCTCTTTAGTAACAACACTGCCTGTTGTAACTTCTTCAGTTATGGGTGGTAACAAATACTTAGTGAACCATTTATCTAAAAATTGATCAAGAATGAAGTTTTTGACCAAACAATGGCGATGTCGCCACCCATGAATATGATCATAAATGTGAGTGGAATCTGATTGTTTAAAATTGGTCAAAAGTTTAGTTCTAAGCTCATAACGAATGTGAAACTAAAAATGGGTTAAGAATGTGGTTTGTAAGGCACTAAAATTATTGAGCGAAGCTCGTGGTAACTCAATATACCACTTTGTTTTTGTACCTATAATTGTTGGCTGGAATAATTGTAAACAGATAGAATAATCATTTAAAGAGTTCGATGAACACTGTAAATAATATGTCATAACATGCATAAATGAGCCTTCTCCAGGATTTCCATTTAATTTAGGAACATCACTCGAAAATTTAGTAGGAATAACTGGACACCAAGGAGAGTGAAAAATGGTATCATTTTTAAGGCAAGTTAGATCCGGAATCTCAATATTTGCAACAAACGCCAACTTCCTGTTAAAATATTCCTGGGAAGGTTGACCTTGAGGAGGAAGGCTGAACTATGGTGGAGGATACCATAGGTATGACAGTATAGGTTAAGCTATGAGAATTTGCATTCCTGGATATGGAGGATTCTGATAACCAAGATATTTATAGCCAAGTTGTATAGGATAAGGATAACCTTGATAAGGTGGGAATGGTTGTGTTTGAAGTTGCTAACCTTGAAAAGGAATTTGTTTCATAGTATTTTGACCAACAGGTACTTGCGAGATACCTTGGTATTGTTTTCCATAGGTATTTTGTGATATTCATACATTAGGTTGACTGGTTTGTGCCTATGGCATGCTATAGACAGGTTGTTTTACTTGCATGTGATGTGTGGGTGGAAAGGTTTGTAAGGAAGCCTAAAGACGTTGGGAAGCTTGTATTTGAGACATCCCAAACACTGGTGGAACATGTTTCATTTGAGATGCAACCTAGATAGGTTGACTTACTTGAGATACAGCTTGGGCAGATTGAGACATAGGTTAGAAAGTAGAAACCTGAGACATAGCTGGAACAAGTTGAGAAATCAATAATTAAGTTAGGGTCAAACCAAGTTGTACAAGCAATGTAGGGCCCTAAGGATCGAAAACCATTCTTGGAAAGGGAGGACCAATAGGATATTGACTTGAATAGGTATGAGCACTAGCTTTTTGTATTTGATTTGGAAATGGGTAAATTCCATCAATAGATTTCCTCCTTAGTGGGGGATAGTGAGCATGTGGAGGTAAATTCCACCCAGGAGGAGGGTGCCCAGTATAAGGTGGATGAGGCTATTGTAAATGTCCTATTCCACTAACATTTGGACCATATTACTACTCCATAGATGGTTGGGGTGCAATGGAAACATGAGGTTGCAAGGAACTCATAACAGGAGTTCCAGATGTTATTCCAGATGAGGATGGAGAAGTTGAAGTCCATGGATTAGTCGTGGCATCAGAAAAGGTTTGAGAAAAATATTGATAACCACATATGGACCACCAAATGTTTTTTTTGGTGAAGTTACAAACTAGTTGTAACTTCAGTTGACTCACCCATTATAGAAGATACAAGTTGAGAAACCATTGTTGACTCAGTCATGGTGTAACTTCGAAAAGAAGTAAGCTGAGGGAAACTCAAAGGTGTGTTGAAATGAGGGGATTTGGGTGAAGGAGTTGGTATGGGCATATGAAGAGGAGGAAAAGGATGAGCTTGATAAAGATGAGTCCCTCTCAAATATATAGGAGAGGAGGGTCGAGACTCTTCTTGAGGAATCTCTTCAATACTCAAAATACTAGGTGAAATTTCTTCACTGTCAGGACCGAGATATACAGGTTTTTATGGTTGGTTGAAGGAAAAGGAAGAGAAAGGGAATGCCTTGAAGTAATAGGTTGAGTTAACTGAGTCTCCTTAGGTTGTATAACCTCTAGATATAATGTTTCTGAATCCAAAAATTCAGCCTCAATAACCTCAGGTGGTAAAGTCGCAGCGTTTTCGGTTTCAACAACGTCGAACTCACCAGCAGTTAAAGATGTGATCTCAGGCTCAATGCTTATAGGAAGAGAAGATTATGGTTGATTCACTTCAGATGTAGTACTAGAAGGGGATTCCTCCAAAGTACTAGTTTTAGTAGTCTAAACATTTTTTTTCTTTTAACGACATCCATGTGTTTCCTTAGGGGGTAAAGGAGGAAATATTTGCATCCTACACAAACTGTGGGGTTGAGGAGGTTGTTCTTCCATTATGGTTTAATAAATTTAAGAAATTGACAACGAAAATAAATAAAAAAGGGGTAACTAGGCATAAGGTTTACCAAGCAACTGTGAACTAAAGTATACAACCTTGGAAAACCAAGGATTCTATGTACAGGTAGGAAATCTCCCTGAATGCCGTGTTCGGTATATTACAGTGTACAATGTGGCCGACTCAGTTACCTAAGGTGGGAAATCATCTTAGTGGGGATTTCCAAAATATAACCAAAGGTACGTGGAAGCGTAATAATAATGTTATCTAATGTGTAACTATATCATGAGAGTGTTCCCATATACTTTTTGTGCGTGGAGCGCCATCCGATATACTCGAAGGTACGTGTAGAACGGTTTGATTCACTTACATACATGGAACGGGATACACCCACGGAATGCAATGTTGGAAAAAAATGGCAACTCCTACTCTTAAAGACATCGAAAGACATATCTAGCCTAGACCTATAAATGTTTGAATTAATGTTCCAAATGCTCCTTAAGATTGATTCAATAAATTATAGAGTTTATCTTGAATTAAGTTTCAATTTTCAAGGTTCACCACGAATTTCACCTGAAAATCCTAAAATGGAATCTAGCATGATAATAAGAAATCTTTTCTTTTCAACGAAAATCTATCTATGAGAAGGAAGAGATTCAAACAATAATGTAGCATGAAAATAATGCAACAAACAACACTTCCTAATAAATTTTTTTCAAATGTAATTGTTCTAATTTCCAAATTTCACTCAAAGCCCTAAATGCAAATAATGATTTTTTTTGTTTTCCTTTCTTTCCTCTTAATCTTCAATTGCAATGAAAACTATGATGAAGCTAGATCACTGATAAGAGAAATCACACATAATTATCACTGTAATATCAATTTATTCAAAAGATCAATGATCAAGCAAAAAGTTTGCAAAAGACTTAGCTAACAAAAACAAAGAAAAATGTAAAGAAATTCTTATCAAAGGCTATCAATACCAAAAGCAAACATACCGAAGGATTTCAGAGACATGGACACACTTCGAGACAAAAATAAAACATGTTGGATCAAATAAAATCAAAGAGTAACATAAAGAAATGATTTTTTTTGCATCTTACGAGAAGCAAAGCAGGTGCAGAATATGCACTAGTGCTTTGTAGCGTAGGTACAAAGAAGGAGGAAGTGCACTGAAGCGCTCTATCTCCATATGAGGGGGTGCGTTGAGGCAGTTCCGACCAAAACATGACACAAAAAACCAAATAAAGCTCAAATAATTGTTTTCCTAAGGTTATTCAAGGTCTGAGTGAGTCAATAAAGGTCACTTAAATTGGTGAAAAGGATGCTAAAGTCAAGGAAGCCACTAAGGGAAGAATCAGTCCCTAGTGGAGTCACCAATTTGTTATATGGAATTTTCAAGATTGTTGAAAAAGGTGAATTCCCTAGATCTAGTGGTATGATCTAGAACAACAAAATACAAAAAACATAAAGTTTTTCTTAGAGAAATTAGAGTATGGGAAATAATACTACCTCGGATTCGTAGTAAGCCTTCCTTTCCTCCTTGCTTGTAAGATCCAACTCTACCTCCAAGCGTTATAATCATAACCTGTACACATGAATAAAACGATCAAAGGATCCACAACATCCATGTAACATAATATAACATCTCTATTCAATGAATCATCATGGAATTGAAATACATGAGTGCAAACATAACACAACACATATAGGAAAACAAGACGCTCTTTGTATTAATAAATATAGGAGTGTTTACAACCATAAACATAAGTTGATCTTGTAGATGTCTCCCCAAGTTGACCTATCCTTCCTTGTCACAGAGCACACCTCAACACCAACCCTAATGCATGAATGCGATGTCTCCTTTAGGTTCAAAGTAGTAGCATCAAGGCACTAGCAATCTACAAAATCCAACCCAGACCTTATGGGAGGCAGTAAATTTATAAGAGTGTGGTAGTTTGGGAATTCTTATCCAATTACCAATCTAGGCTTGAGATCCACTTAAGAGCAAAAGATGAGCTCAAGGGATAAGAGATAAGGTATCCAAGGTAGGATTCAAGTCCTCTATCCATGATAAATGGTCAAAACTACCTTGGAAGCTTATGAAAGAGGAAGCTTCAGAAATATTTTTTAATTTTCCCAAATTTCTAGAATCAACGCACCTGTAGAAGGGAGAAAGAAGTGTTGATCAATGCAGGTGGACAAGCATGCAACATGCGTTGAACTTATGTGGCTAAGGAGGTAAGGTGTGATGGGGCTAAAAATAATGTTTTTTATCTAATTGTCCCAGAAAGTCAGACTTTTTGGAGACAAAATGTTCACTGATGTTGATTGATCCGGTTTGTAGGCCTTTTGGGCTGATGTGACAAAATGGCATGTAACAGACAAGTCATATTGGATATAGTGGATATGTCTTTTGTGAGGGTTTTGGTTTTCTTGTGTACCAGGGTGGGGTTTGTAGCCAATTTTATTCTCCGGTAAAAAGGATACACCCACAACCAAAAGTTGGATTATGAAGGCATTCCTTTTCATTGTCAACGGTACCATGAAGACGATCACATATTCATAGAATTTCCTTTATTGAAAAATCATCTTGGTGGTTGAAATGATGGGTGTAAGGAGTTTTCTCCATCTCATGGTGGCAGAAATTGTATAGAGCCATAATAAGCAATAAGGATCCCCTTAGAGGCAGTCGGGACATATCTGTACCAAATCTCCATAGGCACAAAATGAAGAAAGAGACCCTATGGAGAGGGAGCGACCTTCTGGCTCTACTTCTTCATGCTCATGTACATCTTCCTTATCTACCCCTCCCTCTGGACATATTATTTTAAATTATTCATTATCTTTTCCTGTCTCATTGTCACATATACGTGTGGGTACCTTAAATATGTTTATTGGTGTTATATCATGTTTGATTAACCTATCCCTACATGTTGTCCAATTCCATTCCCTTCTGTAACTGAATCAGAAGAAATATCTTCTGATTCCTGGGGAAAATCTAGATATAATCTTTGGTCCACGTCTAGACCGTCTGATTGAAATATGTTAAAGCTTGTATCTCGTGGGGGTTTGGGTCAGATTTTTCCTTCTAAAACCCTGAAAATCCCTCGAGGCTAACAATCCCACATCTCCAAAACTATAATTTAGGCTAGCCATGACATTGTGGTTTGCCTTCAACTCTCTCTTGATGGGTTCCTTAAAGAAAGATATGCCCCGGTCCTTGTTACCAAATGAAGTGGTTATCCTTTAACTATAGAGGTTTCTCTAGTTCATCCAGAAAACCAGCTCTTCGTCATCTGGTGATGACGAACAAGACTAATATTATATTATGTCAGGCCAGGGTAACTCCAGACTTAATGAGCGAGAGAAAACTGATGTTATTATTCATTAGGTAATCTACATTTATATATACAAATAAAACGGATCAGTTCATCTTCTGGATGACTGTCCAGTTCACCCATCCGTTTCGGATTAGGTGTCAACATTCCCCCCCTTAATCTGAAGGGATGTCAGTGAGTCCAAGCATCGTTCTGAATCTTTCAAGCTTTTCTCTTCCAAGCGCTTTGGTGAAGATGTCTGCAATTTGCTCATTTGTGGAACAATGGCGAAGATGGATTGTTTTGGCCTCAACATGATGTCAGATCAAATGATATTTAGTATTGATGTGCTTTGTACGATCATG
>APFE030153022.1:104769-125972 GCA_000404065.3 Pinus taeda
GTCTTGTTTCTTATAGCACTAGAAGGACATCTATTCTTTATATATGCAGCACATAGAACAGCATCAACCCAAAACATTATCTTTACATTTTTGAAGAAAAGCATGGATCGTACCATATTCAAGATTGTTCTATTCATTCTTTCACTACACCATTCTGTTGGGGATTATAAGGCACAGTTTTGATGTTTGATCCCATGTTGGTGAAGATAGTTTTGAAATTCATTTGATGTGTATTCTTTTCCATTATCAGTGCGAATAGACCCAATATGAGATTGTGCATCATTTCAATCCATTTATGAAAATTCTTGAATGTTTGAAAAGCATCAGATTTGTTCTTCAATAAATAAACCCAACACATTCTGGTGTAGTCATCAATAAATGTCATCATATATTTATTTCCATTTGTAGAAGGAACAGACATTGGACCACATAAATATGAATGAATGAATTCAAGTTTCTATGTGCTCTTGAATGCGAATCATGAAAAGACTATTTGCTATGCTTTCCTAGAATGCAAGCATCACATTGCTTAAGTTTTCTAGGAATTGTAGGCAAACCAGCAACACCATTTTTGTTCAATAAACGGAGACTGTCATAGTTTAAATGTCCAAATCTAGCATGCCATAATAAACTTGATGGAAGTGTACCTTCTTCATGATGAGAAATATAGAAATGTTGTTTATGAGCAGATGTTCCTTGCAGTTTGAAAAGTCTTTCTTCTTCTATTCCCCTCATGACAAGTGAGTGATCAGATGATTTTCTCACCTCAAGCTTGCCATCAAACATATGAATGGAGTGAACTTGCTGGCGGATGTGGACCAAGGACAGCAAGTTTCTCTTGAGTTGTGGCAGATATAAAACATGATCAAGAAGAAAGTCTGGGAGACCATGCAGTTTAAGCCTGATTGTGCCAAGCCCCGATGGCTTGATTTTTGACTGATCTGCAAAGTAAACTACTCCATCAACATTGTCAGTGAAATCTTCAAAAAAGTCTTTTCTATGAGTCATGTGACAGGTTGCTCCTAAATCAAGCAGCCAATCATTTTTCCAGGAAGCAAGTGAAGTGTTAAACAAATCTTCATTTACTCCAATGTTACATTGTGCCTCAATATAGTGAGCGGATTCAGGTGCTTTACCTTTGTCTGTATCATCAGTTTTACCTTTCTGTTGGTTTCTTCTCTGCTCAATTTTGTCCCATGGTAGCTTGCATGTAGAGGCATCATGTGATCCATTTCTTTTGCAGCGAATACAATGTAAATCTGCTTTTTCTCCTTGAGGATGTCTGCCCCCCCTGCCTCTGAAGTATCTTCCTCTTCCTCTTCGTCCACCTCTTCCTCTTGTAGAATCTTGAGCAGAATATTTTTCTTTATTAGCCATGCATACAGTCTCTTCAGAAGATTCAGGGACTGTCTTCTTTCCAAAGGCTTTTTCCCTTTCAGCAAACTTTTTCACAAGAGATTCAAAGGTTATATCCTTAAGATTTCCATTTGCTTGCAAAGACTCAAGATAATTGGAGTATGTAGGATACAATGCCTTGAGAAAAGCAATAAGAGATATATCTAGCTCAACTTTAGTGGATTTGATATCATGCACTATAGATTTTTTTTCAGATGCAAGAGCAAGAGGGTCATTATTTTGCAGTTCAAGAGTGAAGAGTTTAATCATAAGTTGGACGACTTCAAGTGCAGAATGTGAGTCATAGAGCTCTTTCAGCTTTTGTAAAGCTTCAAAGGCAGTTGAACATGTTGTAAGGTGACGACTCACCTCCTTATTTACAGACACTGCTATTAATGCATACGCTTTGCTGTTCTTGTTTTCCCAGATGGCAAGCTCTTTGTCTGATGTGGGCTTTTCTAGGTCACTGTCTCCTTCTTCGACACACACTCCTTTCCACAGCTCATTGAAAATGAGGGTGTGCTGTACCATCCGGGACCAGTCAGGATAGTTCTCCTTGCCAGTGAGAACTATTCCTATCATAGAGATGATTGAATGCATTCTGTAAAGGTTACTTCTGCTAAAAAAAATTTTGCTGATATATACTTCTGATGGAAAAATACTCTTAAAAAAAAACTTCTGCTTCTTTGAAAAAAAAAATGATGGAGAATTACTGTGTATATCTTTGCTTTAAAATGATTTTGTTATGGAGAAAAATCTTTTAAAATCCGCCTTATATCACCATATATATGTGCAAAAACATTCCATATTCAAAATGCTGTTATCACCCTATTTGTCTTCAGCTTAAAAACACCATATATATGTCAGCTTAAATTCAAAATTCTGCTATAATATGGTTAACCACCATTGCCATAATAAACTTCAGAACTGTTTAAACTTCAGAACTTGTGATAATAAATTTCAATGAATGATGCCGACATTGCCATAATAAACTTCAGAACTGTTTAAACTTCAGAACTTGTGATAATAAATTTCAATGAATGATGCCGACATTGCCATAATAAACTTCAGAACTGTTTAAACTTCAGAAATTTTTTTTTAAACTTCAGAACTGTTTTACAAGGGAAAGGTCCGCAGTTCGTTTTGACACCGTGCAGCACTTAACAATGAAGACAGAGATAAGCGGCAAGCATGTGCATGTAATATTCTGAAAAGCAGAAAGTCTCTTTTCCACAAGAGACAAAGAGCTTCAAGTTAATGATCCTGTTTTGTCAGCGACAGTGGAAAAAAAGGATGAGGCCGGGAATCAGACGACGGTGGTCACGTTTGAGATAGGGCAGCAATTGCACAAAACCCTATGTAAATAAAAGAGGCAACCCGTGCAGCACTTGCGTGAAGGCACTAGCAATCGGGCATTAGCGTGAAGGCACCACACCCTTGGCAACTCCGATGGCAATCGGGCATTAGTGTGAAGGCATCAGCGTGAAGGCAACTACGAAAACAAAACTAGAATCGGGCATCTCCACAAGCAAATCGCACCAGCACCGTTGGCATCCCACAATGGCAGACTTATGGCAAACGCACCACCAGTTTTATGAACAATAATCAGACTTAAATCAGCTAATTCAAGGCGTTTCAAGCAAAATTTAAATCGGCTATCCAACTCCACGCAGCAGGTAATCACATAAGAGGACGGCTATCCAACTCCACGCAGCAGGCAATCACATAAGAGGACAGCGAATGCATCCGTTCGGCTCAGAACAGTCAAGGCAAGGCGTTTCAGAACAGCGAAAAAAATTCTTCATAACAGTCATACGTTACCTAATTCAAGGTGTTTCCAGGCTTTTGCAGGCAACGGCAGTCTCCAGGCAGCGCCAGGCTCCAGGTATTCCAGGGATGTTAGAGACTGACCAATTCTCAGGCAGGAGTTACTATTTCTGGGACCTGTGCTCTGATACCATGTCAGGCCAGGGTAACTCCAGACTTAATGAGCGAGAGAAAACTGATGTTATTATTCATTAGGTAATCTACATTTATATATACAAATAAAACGGATCAGTTCATCTTCTGGATGACTGTCCAGTTCACCCATCCGTTTCGGATTAGGTGTCAACATATTATTACAAGACACTTTAGGGTCTAGTACAAATGTTGTAACAACCCTGCAAGGGATGTTTAAGGGTTTCGATTTCCACATTGCTGATGCATGAGGTAGATATGGAGGATTGGCACTTGGAATAAATTGTAGATCTGTTAGGCTCATGAACATTTGGGGAAGTGAGGGTATTTTAGTAGGAGATATCTTCTCAAAATATTTGGGGTTTGAGATCAGGATGGTGAATATTTATCCACCTCATGTGAACAAGATTGGTTTTTGGAACACATTAATGAACAATTTATTCATTTAATGTAATAATTTGATTAGTGGAGGAGACCTAAAATTCTCCATGGGCATGGAAGAAAGCTGGGGGCTCATACACAACCTGAATGCTTTTTAGACTTCTTTGCACATATGATTGAATCAAATAATTTGATTGATGTGGATTTAGTGAAGCTCAAACCAATGTGTTGAAACCATAGAGTTGGTGATCAAATGGTCTCTCGTCACCTAGATCATTTTTTAGTGTAGGCTGATCTGATGGAATAAATCCCTTTGTTCAAACAATGGATTGGTATCAGGGGAGCATTCAATCATTTTCCTATTTATTTAGATTTGGCTAGGACTCATAAACCAAAATTCCCATTTAAATTTAATGCAGTTTGGATGAAGGATGAAGATTTCATTAAAATAGTTTGTTAGTCTTGGAGGCATGGTTTAATGATAGGACATAGATTGATATCCAAAGGTTTTAAGGAGAATCTAAGAAATCTGAAGGTGAACACTATTGAATGGGTAAATATGAAAAAAAAGAGGGATGAGGAGTCCCTGAGAGCTATAGAGGAGGAATTGGGAATTCTGGAGCAACCTGGTGGGGGAGGATATGATTGCAAAGCCACAAAGTTAAGAACCATTCAACTTGAAGCTGAAAGACAAAGGATACTTAAGGACAGAGAGGAAACATGGAGATTGAGGAGGCGAGCAATTTGCTTCCAAGCAGGGGATGATAATACTATTTTTTTCCAGACTTTCGCTAAAGGTAGAAGAGTTATCAATACGATCTAGTCACTGCAAGATGAAGGGGGTGCTAGGGCTACAAATTTTAGAGATCTGGAAAATATGGGGGTAAGGAAATTATGTGCATTGTTTGAAGCTCCTTGGGAAACCTCTCTTCTAGAGATTACACAAGTTACAAGATTATTTCCTAGATTTTCCGATGAAGACATAAATGCAAAGTTGATGTCCCTTGTAGCTTCTAGAGAGATAGAAGTTGTGCTTAAATGGTTTAAAAGGGACAAGAGTCTGGGGCCAGATGGATGGTCTGTCGATTTCTTTTGGAGTTCTATGATCTAGATGGAGATGATTTGTTGAAGGTTATTGAAGAGTGTAGAACTTTAGGCATAATGTTCGAAGCTTTCAAATCCACTTTTATAGCATTGATTCCTAAATCAAACGATCCAATGATGTTTAATGACTATCACCCAATTTCATTGTAGTAACAATTGTATTTATAAAATCATTGCTAAATTCATAGAAAATCAGTTGAAGCCTATTCTATCCTGACACATTTCAAAGGAACAGTTTGCTTTTTTGGAGGAGTGCCATATCCATGAGGCGATTGGAGTTTCTCAAGAATCATTGAACAACCTAAATACAAAGAAACTGAAAGGTATGATACTTAAGATTGAATTATATAAGGAATGTGATAGAACCAACCGACTTTACATAATAATGCTTCTTACACATTTGGGGTTCCATGTCAAATTCATAAACTGGATCATGTGCTGTATAACATCAGTATCATTTGCGGTTTTGATAAATGGTTCAACTTTTGAATTCTTTCATGCCAAAAGAGGATTCAAACAAGGTTGTCATTTATCCTCGTTGTTGTTTCTATTACTGATGGAAGGCCTCAACTGATTGATGGAGGATGCTAGGCGTAGAGAGAATCTAACATGGGCTCGTCTTGCCAAGTACATTCGATTGACACATTGACTTTTTGTAGATGTTGTTATGATTTGTCTGGATGGCTCACGAAGAGAAATAATTTTTTTTAAGAAAATATCACTATTGTTTGGGAAGGCTATATGTATTATTATAAATCAATAAAATCCCACTATCTCGGCTACTGGGTATTCAAGGGAGGAAGTCTCTCGTGCACTCGCACAATTTCCTTTTCAATCAATAGATTTTGAATATGGATTAAAGTACATGGGATTTCAAATAAAACTGAATGATTATAGGAAGAATGATTGGGCGTGATTGATTGCCAAAATAGAGAAGAGGCTTAATTCTTGGAGCCATAAAAGTTTATCTAGGGCTAGGAGATTAATTCTGATAAAATTTGTATTAGAGGCCATATCAATCTTTTGGATGGAATTGACATGGATTCTAAAGGGTATGATGAATATTATCCAAAAGCGTTGTTATGCATATCTATGGTGTGGATCAAAAGAGGGGCAAAATTTCACATGGATTAGATGGGATCGTATGACTCTCCCACATAAATGGGGGGGCTGGGGGATTAAGAATCTAAGTTGCTTCTCAAGGGATCTTGTTGCAAAGGCCGGATGGAGACTAATCATCACCAGAAGTCTCTAGACATAAGTGGTTTCCAGGAAATACATCTCCCCGCTTTCTATGGAAGAGTGGATTAGATACCAAAACAAGAACAAAGCAAATATATCATTAGTATGGAAAGATGCACTGCATCTTTCAACCTTGTGGAATCTAGACTAGCATGGAGAATCGGTTCATGTGTGAGGGTTCATATTGGCATAGATCCTTGGTCAGGAAGTGGTAACATGTATCATCTCCCTCCTGATCTTGTCCAATTTTTAAACAAACATGGCATAATAACAATAAATCATGTTTCTGACCCGGATAATTCTTCTATATGGGGTCAAGGCTAGTTAAATGTCTTGGCATTAAATATTCCAAATCAATAATCAAGCGTGGATGGATTATACTATAGATCTATTACTTTCTCATGTTATACTGATGGACCGTGAAGATGAGCTTATCTGGTTACATTCGAACGCTAGACATTATAACCCAAAGGAGGGTTACCTGGTTGCATATGATCATAAAAGACCAGAGGAAATATCCTAGTAGTGGAACCCCTTATGGAAGTTGAAGAGTCCTCCAAAATAAAAATTGCTCCTAGTGTGAATTCTATCAAATAAAATCCCTACGGAGGACAACCTTCAGAAAAGAGCTTTCCAGGGGCCTTCGTGGTGCACATTAAGCAATTTCTTAGAGGAATTTGTAGATCACTTATTCCTCTATTGTACTGCCACTAATCAGATCTGAAATTTGACATACCTTACATTAAACATTCAACGTAGGTGGCTCGCTAGAAATGT
Organism: Pinus taeda; assembly: GCA_000404065.3. Classification (NCBI taxonomy): domain Eukaryota; kingdom Viridiplantae; phylum Streptophyta; class Pinopsida; order Pinales; family Pinaceae; genus Pinus; species Pinus taeda. Next base: position 111,628 of record APFE030153022.1, read on the forward strand.
AAACGAGGGTTGGAAACACTAGGTTCAAAATTTCAGTGAAAAAAAACAAACAAATATCCTGATTTTGTTAGATCTAAGACTTTTGTGATCCATAATGTAGATATTAGTATTTCAGATTAGAATATCCTTATTCTCATTTTTTAGGCCATCTAGAATTGAAAATCGAATTTTCATACCTGACCTTCTAGCAGCACAGGTATTTTATATTTACAGTCTTATTTGGGAAGAAAACCAATATGGTTCCGATCCTAGCATCTCCATTGAAAATGTCAATCAATCAAAGCCTTGGGATTTTTTCGATGGTTCTGCACAACAAGGAAGATATGGAGGGGGTGAAATAGTTTATATAAAAAATGAACACTTCTATGAGATGAAATTTGGGCTTGGCATAGGCACACCGAATTATATAGTTTAAAACTCACTCTTATTTTTGCTATAGAAAAGGGATGTCGACAGTTGCAAATATTTGGTGATTCTAAAGTTATCATTGATTGGTTTAATCAGACTTCACAATGTCACACACACACTCTCAGGAATCTATTGGATGACACAATTATGATCAAGGCTCAATTTGAATTTATTTTCAGTACTTATATATATAGGGAAAGGAACACAGTTTCTGATTATATTTCCAAAGAAGGTGCACAACAGGACCTTGGCTCTTGGATGATCATGGAACACATAAGTGTGGAATACTTCCAACACTGTCATCGTCCTTTTATAAAGAAGGAAGACAAATTAGAGGATAGATCTTGACGAAGTTTAAATGGAAGTAGCAATTTTGGAAAGACAACATGCATAAAAAGAACCTTAGAATACTTAATGGAATGTTTGTGATGAATATGTATATACATATGGTTTTGGCTTCTATCATTAGATACACAATTTTTTGAAAGACAATTATGATATGTTTGGAGAAATCTAAAGACATTAGTTTTCGATATGATTATCAAGCATCTGATATATGTAATTTTCACTATTTTAATTAATGAAAATTATGATTATTCCTTTGGGAAAAAAAAATTAAAGGAGAGGGAATTATTTTATTAATAAAATAATAAAATGTTTAACGTTCAACCATAAATTAGACAAAATTTTGAAATTTTAAAAGAAGAGAATCCAACGAGCACTTAGCAAAGATATTGGGGCATCAAATATTAAAATAAATTATTTATAATTAAATTAATTTATTAATAATAAGCACCCATGGGATGTAGAGAAGAAAATGACATGATGTTCTATCAAGGCACTTTGTGGTATAAAGGCCAGCAATTCGAAAGTTCATGGGAAAAAATCCAGCCATTCTAAGGGTTGGTATGGTCCACGCCAGGTGCGATCCCCAAGTGATTTTTATAGTTTAAATGCCCCTAGGTTGTGGTAGTCAAGCCACAGGTGAGGAGTTCCAATCATCTTGAGACTCACATAACCTAGTAAACTAAAAATATACATTAATAATAAGTGAAAGTGACATTCAAATTATTATTAATAGAAAAGGGGGGAAGCTATTATAATAGGAAGAACTAAACAAAGAGAGATCTATATTAAAGGATGGAATGCTATCAATAAGATTAAAAAGGGTGGGGGAAAGGGTGGAAAAGGGATACATATATTTAATGTTATATAGATTTAGCATTAAATGGGTGACTAAGGAAGCACCAAATATTAACAAGGCAAATGGGGGAGGGGATCAAGGAGTCTAAGGAAAGAAATAACTTTACAAATTTTATTTTGAAAAGGTCTAAAGACCTAAGGGAGACATGCCCAAAGAGGGAGGTGGGGGTGGAGTATCAAAGAGAGAGAGAGAGAGAGAAGCCAAGAAAAAGGAAGCTTCAGATAAGGGGCTAGGGAGAGAGCAAGGGGAGGGTTGAGTAGAGGTGGGGGAACAAAAGAAATAGTAAAAGAAAGAAAGGTTTACAATCATTGACTAAGGCAATGGATAAGGGGTTTCTAAGAGTCACTAAGATTTTATCCATCTTCCCCATTAAAGTTATCTAGATGTTTTTCAATCTAAAGAGCTTCACGAATAAGGTGGGTGGACTAGAAAGGTATAGGGGATTGAATCTTAGTTTGGTCAAAGCTAATGAGGTGCTTGATTTTGAAGGAGTGTTCTTCAAAAGAAAACTTTACAACTTGATTGTGAATCATGTCAAGAATGTGCTCCCTCAAATGGGCTTTAAAATACCCACCAATTTGGCCAATGTAAGACTTGCCACACAAATAGGGAATTTGGTAAACTCCTAGGTCAAGAATTGGATCCATCTTATCTTTAGGAAACCTGAATAATTGCTTCATGGTTTTGAAAGGTTTTAATGTTCATTATGGCTAAGAATTTGGAATTGTTATCAGTGATTCCTTTTATATAAGGAAGAGAAAGGAGAGCCCTGGGAGGGAGAAAAGGGCCATTGGGGTGGTGAGCTCAAGCAGATCTATAGGCTTTATTTTATTTTATTTTAATTTATGGTTTTTGATGACTTTATGATTATTTTAATTTTAGCAATGTGAGATGTATTGTAAGGTAAGTGTTTTGGTGCTTATTATGAACTAATGTCTATCAATGTTTACCAACCATTTAATTTATATGGTTGCACTAATTTTAATCCTGATAGAATGAGATGTATATTAAAATATGTGTTTTGATGTTACAAACCATTTAGTATCATAATTATATTTTTTAATATATAAAATTCAAAATAATATTAAAAACGATTTCGCTTTAAATTAAAATAATTTAGTCTGATTTAAAATTAACTTAATATTTCTTTTCGTAGGTCAAGATTTTTCATTTATGCAAAAATATTACATTGTTTCCTATTCTTTTCCAAAATTCTACTTGTCTCAGTCTTACAAGACTTGTTGGCCAGCAGGTATTTTCCCAAAATGATTACACCATGCCAAAAGGAGTTTGCAGTCCAAGAGTAGAGAGGAACACGAAACCAAAAATCCCACATGATCAAGACACAACAAAGAGCCATTAGGATTTTGATGAAGTTACCAGAGCATGATTCTCTCATTGTGAGCCAAGGGGGGCGAAGGCCGAAATTCACAATGTACATGCTTTTCCATATGGGCTAATCAAGAATCTAAACATTCCAGGCTTTCTTGCGTGTGACATTGGTTACATTAAAGATGATCTAAGCTATCCTACATATGCCATTGATACATTTGAAGGTCATTCATGAAAGAGATAATGGTATTTTGGTCATCATACATGTCATTGAGGAGCAGATCCATAAGTGTTTTGAGCTATTTGTGCTGGCAACGAGTGTTCTCCAAGCCACCAGTGTTCTCCTATAGGCTAGAAGAATTACCTAGGTGAAAGGCTACTACCTCTGCTTGGTCCAAAGCCTCCAGGAAAGGTCACCTTAACTATCCCCTCTCACCAACCCCCCAACAGGCTTAGCCATGCTAGTGTGGCATGGTATAACTATCTAGGGACCAAGTACACTAGAGCTTGGGGAGTGCACAGATAGGCCTTAGCAAAAGAACCTCTCATTCCAACAGAGATGAAAAACTAAACATGAAATAATGGACATATGTATAACCTATGGATTGCAACTTACCGTAGTCCCAACATTAGGGGAATTTTAAGGTTTAAAATGGGCCTCCTATGGAAAATAATAAAAGAATAGTTAATAAAATCAACGTTACATTTTTTTATAGAAAAATGAAAGAAAAATATTTTTGTATTGTATTTTTTGTTTATCTCCTTATAGGTTTACTCAAATGTTAGGTGTAGACACCTATTAGATGTAAAATTAAATTCTACATCCAAAGAGTACCCATTATGCATACTTTGAGTCTTCCCACATAAAATATTGAGGATACATGAAAAAAGTGCATTGAACATACATTTTTCATGTATTTTCATTTTTTTCCAATGTGGGTCTACTTAGAAGTATGGAGAATGGGTACTTGTTAGATGTGGAATTTAATTCGCATCCAGTGAGTCTTTACACCTAACATTTGAGTAAACCTATAAGGAAATAAGTCGAAAATGAAAATGATATTTATCCCTAGGGATGACATCATCATGTTGAGTCATATTGGTTCATTTAAAGCGAATTTTGTCAGTACATATTTTGTTCCGAAGCTCATTTTTTACATCAAAATTATTTTAATGGGAAATCAAAAGATGATGAAAAACCCTTGTCCATAGGTAAGGATGACATAGTGTAGACAAAGTCACTCCAACTAGGCTAGTGTTAGGCCACTAAAGGAGATATAGGTTGATTGGAAAGTCAACAACCTACACCTTCTATTTTTGGTCAAACATACATGATTAAAACCAATAAAGAGTACATAAAGCCAAGTATAATAGACCAGGTAGACCATAAAAGCCAATACACATAATAGAGTGAGAGAGGCGCTGAGACCCAAAATTAAACCAACATAACTCTATAATAGGAATTGAAAACCAGGCCAGCCAAAGACTCCGGTTTACCTCATAAACTAATAGAAGGGGGTTTAGTTGTAGCTTTGCTATAAAGATATGAATCACCTTCGATACCCCTCCAACAACTAATTGCTGCTAAGAGTTCAGAGTTTCCCAGATACAAGGGTCCTAAAATTTACTATCATGTGTTTGCAAACAACAAAGTCGCCTAAGGAAACACCACTGAGACAAGTCTACCTTCATATCAATTGAGAACTACATATAGATGGCCACATTGAAGCCTACCCTGCCACCCCTTAAAACACAAGACCACAGACATTGACAACCAACTATAAACAAGGATCATGAAATTCCACTCTACACCTACCATGATATACAAGTAATGGCACATGTATGATGCATGGGCATGCCATGCGGCCACCTCTTTATGAGCCTTAGGAATAAGTGAATTGGTTAGTGCACCTCCCTGACCCACGATTTAACGATTTATTTGTTCATCCACCCCATTCAAGTAAAATTAACTTAATATTATAAAAATAAATTTATTTTAATAATAAATTTATTAAAATTGTAAATAAATATTAATAAAATTATTTATTTACATCGTAATATATTCCATTTTATATATTTACTTTTATCTTATTTCTTTCGTAATTAATTGTGTAAGAGTGACTTTTTAATGGAAAACAAATAACCATAAAACATGTTTTATTATTTATTTTGTATCTTACTTATTAATGCTTTAACATGATAACATGATTTATTAACGTTATAGTTAATTTAGTATATAAATTTTTAAAATAATAATAAAATTAATAGTAGTTTTAACATGATTTATTAATTTAATATATAAATTATTAAATTAATAATAAAATTAACAAATACCTTCTAAATATTTCATTGAAGAGAAATATTTATATATTAAAAATTTAAAAGTTATTAATTATTAATACTAACTTAATTGCATTTAGTATAATTAAAATAGAATAAGCATTTAAAAGTTTCTCCTTTACCAATAAAATAACGTTGAAAGTAAGAGAATAACAATATTTTAATATTTATTTTACTAAAATTTAATATAAATATTAAGTAATGTAAAGTATATATTCGTTATTTTTTTTAATGATTATTTTAATTTGTTTATGTAGATTTGTATGTTTTTTTTAAAATGCAGATATACATTTTTTATACTTATTACCCTGTTTATTAGATTTTTTGAATTCAAGTTTTTGTGATTCATAATGAATTACGAAAAGTTTTTCGGAATAAATTACATAACATAACATTCGTATTCCGAACAAACCAGTGTAAAGACCAGATGAAGAGGCACACCATGTCAACAACTTAAATAGAGAGCAATGTAGAGACCATAATTTCAAGTAACGATTATTTAAAAACAAAAATATTTAGATTATGATATTAACAAATATTATTAAGTAACAACTATATTAAATGGCTAGTTTTTGAAAATTAATAATTAAATTAATTTATTAAAATCAAACATTATTAAAAATTCTATTAAGAATAAAAAAATCAAAGTCAATAATATTTTAAATTATGATATTAATTTATTAAAAACAAATTTATTAAGTAATAATATATTAAATGACTAGTTTTTGAAAATAATGTTTAAATTAATTTATTAAAATCAATAATTATTAAACATTTCTATTGATGGGAAATAATCGAAAAATATAACTACAGAAAAAAAATATCAAAAGTCAAACTCCAAATAAGGAGGGAAGTTAAAATTATAAAAAAGAGTCAAGACCCTAATTGAGACAAGATCATATAATAAATAAAAATAATTAATGGAAATAAAATAAAATAAAACAAAAAATATACACAAGTAAATAATATATATGTGTGTGTGTGTGTGTGTGTGTGTGTGTGTGTGTGTATTCAACAATAAAATACAGGGTTGAGACCCATTAAACAAATAACAAAAATACTAAAAGGAGTTAAGAACAAATAGGATGACAAAATAATTAAGAAAACACTAAGGATCAAGAATATAAACTCCAATGAAGAATAAACCAACAACAAATACTCTAAAAAGGACACCAATACTTACACAGATAAATAAACAAACAAAATAAACCCAAGAAGAAACCTAAAAAACTAGGAGGGCAGGACAGGGACCCAACTTCTTTTATTAATCCAACCATTGTCTCTATTCAAATTATTGGGCCTTTTTTCAATTTCTAGGGCCTCCATCAATTTACAATGATGGAAATGACTAACCTTAGCAATGAATTATGCCTCCTCAATGCAGATGTGATGCTTAAGTTTATCTGCATGCTCTGCCAAAGCAGATGAGTGGGTCCTGCCATGCTCAAGAATTCTTTGATTAATCGAGCAACCAGTCTCACCAATGTAGGGAGTCCCAAAAGATCATGGGGTAACGTAAATGCCCTTCATATTCTTGGGGTCCACTGGGTCTTTTACAAATATAAGGGATCTCTAGATGGTATTTAAAGGCCTAAAGGTTGAAGCCACCTTATGCTTCTTTAGAATCTTCGTAATCTTGTTAGTGGTCCCTTGGATAAAAAGAAGATGAACACCAAAAAATTAATCCTTGGTATCTTTCTTAGCTCTAGGACCTTTTTCATCTCTAAGGAAAGCCTTAGTACATTGGTGTCTACTAATAAAGAAAACACTTAGGAGATGTTCTTTCTCTTCATTGAGATGGTTGTCATCATAAAATCTTACTTCTCTAGCTAAGGTGTTGAGAACACCAAGCTTTGATCTGGGAAATGATGATAATTAGCATGAAGATATTGTTATGTATGAGTTTTCTTATGAAATACCTGATGAGAAAAAGAGCCATCATCATTCCTTGAGAGGAGGATGTCAAGGAAGGGAAGACTACCATCATGAAATTTATGGAACTAGATTGATTGTTAAGATGGAGGAAAAACAATTCCAACTCTTCCTTACCATGGGACCAAATGACACAATTGTCATCCACAAACCTCTTCCACATCTTAGGCAAAAGATGAGAAGAAGCTAAGGTCTCTGGTTCAAAATACTCCATGAATATATTAGCTACCATAGGGGAGAGTGGGGAACCCATGGCGACACAATAACTTTGCTCATAGAATTCCCCATCGAATGAAAAGAAAGTAGTAAGACAAATACTAACTAAATTAGTCGTATTAGGATCTGTAATGTGCTTGATGACTTCGATGGCCTCGTTGATAGGGATATTAGTGTAGAGGGAGACCACATCGAAACTCACAAGCTTGTCATCCAGATCAAGCTTGAAATTATTTAACTCATTGACAAACGATGCAGAGTCCTTGATGAAGGATTATGTATGTCCAACAAGGGGCTTTAGCTTCTGGGCTAATTTTTTAGTAAGAAGATAAGTTGGTCCTCCTATCGTGTTGACAATGGGTCTCAGAGGAACCCCTTCCTTATGAATCTTTGGCAGACCTTAGATTCTAGGGGTAAGAGGGAAACTTTCTATAAGCTTCTAAATCTTCTTCAGGGGATCCTTATTGATTTTCCTGCAGCTCTCGCTATTATGGAGGTGGTCCAATATCTTCCTATGATAATCATCCTTATCAAGAATAACCACATCAAAACCTCGTTCAGTCGTAATCTTAGAGAATGTTTCCCTCTTACCCCTAGAATCTATGGTCTGCCAAAGATTCATAAGGAAGGGGCTCCTCTAAGATCCTTTGTCAACATGATAGGAGGGCCAACTTATTTTCTTGCTAAATATTTAGCCCAGAAGCTTAAGGCCCTTGTTGGCCATAAAAAATCTTTCGTCACGGACTCTGCATCGTTTGCCAATGAGTTAAAGAATTTCAAGCTTGATCTGGATGACAAGCTTGCAAGTTTCGATGTGGTCTTCCTCTACACTAATATCCCTATCAATGAGGCCATCGAAGTCATCATGCACACTACAGATCTTAATATGACTAATTTAGTTGGTGATCCAAGTCTGGGTGTGACAAAGGACTCTTCCAAGACCTTTTACTTTCGTGATGTGTTAAATTGCATTTTTTAAAAGACATTAATGAATACATCTGCATATTGTAAAGAAGAGGAACATGACAATCGTTAGCACATGAAAACATAAGCCGTTGATAATGGAGTTCGTCCATGAGGGACTATGTCTCCGGGCCGCGGTGTCAATATGGTGTAGGCCTCTGCATTAAGTGTTGTCAATAGTGATGATGTACATAAGAGGTGATGTCGCTATCATACAAGGAAAATTCCCTCACGCAGGAGTGGATCTAAGAGATGTTCCACTATAGGAACTCTCAGTCAAAAAGACTCCTATCAGTATGATATAAACTTCATGCATGATGATCATCCCGCCAACATGGCATAAAAGGGATCTCAATGCAAACATACATGGCGACAACATGACTATCCCATCAACATGACGACAAAGAGATCTCGAACAAAACATGACGAACCATGAGAACAAGTACATCACACAGATGATTCTGCATCACATCAAGAAAGAATCATGAAAACAAGTAAGAGACAAGATCCCACATCAAACATCAAATTGGGATCCGTGCAACACAATGCATAGCAAAAGAAGTACATGAACACATTGCATATACCTCGCATCCGGGGACCATGTTAGTTCCCTATAATACTAGTGATTACCCCATTACTATTGTATTTGTATCCCTTATTAATATTTTTGTGCCCCTATTGTCCCCATATTTTTATTACTGTGCCCCATAGAATCCTTCTATTGTTATTTTTGTGGCTTTATATTGTTATTGTTAGGTCGGCTAGGTTATATTGTGACTCCTTAGACTCTTATATATAGAAAGGAGGTTTTGTCATTTGAATCATCCAAGAATTGTTCATTTGTGTAATGTAAAGGAGGTTGGCCCCTCAAAGAGGCTAAATTCTAAGGCGTTGATCTCTCTTTTATATCTTTTGTGAGTTGGTTTCATAACATTTGGTATCAGAGCTTTGGATTTTAGGGTTTCGCTGCTCCAAATAGGTCATCGTGGAATTTTCGCTATAACTTTTTTTTCTGCAACGTTTCAGAAGTGAAAATAAAAACCCATTTGAGACGAAATCATACTGAACCTTGGGTCTAAATTTTAGATCTTTTTGCACTATATTTGCGGAGATATGATCTGAGGAAGTAGGTCTTTTTGCAGACTCCTGAATTACATTCCAAATAGGTGACCTGGGGAAAATTGTCATAACTTTCTCTCTGAGCATCGGATTGAAATTTTGTAAGAAGGTACAGAAAGAGAACGAACTTTAGTTTCTTGTATATATTTTTCAGAGCCAAAGGTTGAAACAGGGACACGTGGCATGTCGTACAAGTTCGCTCTTCTGAACTAGTCTATAATCAGGTCATTGCGGGAGATTTGGCATAACTCTTCCTTGGAGACTCCATTTGGGATCAGACTGGTGGTATTAGAAAGAGGACACAGAGGGCTACTACAGGTCACAATTTCAGAAGTAGATGATCCAAAATTACAGAGATACATCAGAGGCAATATCGAGCTCCTACAAAGTGAAAAAAGGTGTGTAGATTTTTTTTTTTTTCTTAAGCTTGGTTTGAAAAAATATTTTAAAGGAATTCAAAGGGCATAGTAGAGAATTATTATTGGTAACTGATGCCCCGAGGAAGGAAAATGCAAACACCTAGTAAGCAACCTGAAAGCTCTAGCATGACTCATGAAGAAGAGGAAGATATGCTACATGATATATCAAAATTACAAGACCAAGTGCAACAAATTTCACTCTCAAAAAAGCTAACAGAAGCTAAGATAAATGGCATGGAATCTAAGATAAAGGGTGTGGAAGCTAATATTGACGATTTGAAGATAGATTTGAAAACAAATTTGTCAAATTTTCTACAAGAAATACTTACTAATGGTGAAATGGTAGTAAAGGAAACTCATGATGCGAACAAAAGAAATCTTAATCATGATTTCATAGACTCTAATGTTGGATCACCCACCATATTCCAAAAATCGATATGAGGAAGTTTGATGGAAAGGATCCCGCAACATGGATATTATAGATGGAGCAATTTTTCGATCTCAAAAATGTGCAAAACACACAAAAGGTACGTATTGCAACTTTATATTTGGAACCAAATCAGTTTGTATAGTATCAATGACTTTTCTCTTGTAAACAAATTATCACTTGGGCAATTTTTACGGAAGAATTGACAACACATTATGCAGATACAAAAAGAAACACTTTTTTAGCCAATTGATAAGTCTCAAACAAAAGGGTTCAATAATGGAGCACATTGAGGAGTTCCAAAAATTGAACATAAGGGTAAAAAATATTCCAGAGGAGCATAGGATTGATGTGTTCATAGGGACTTTAAAGGATAATATCCAACATGATGTTCGGCTTTGGAAACCTGATTCATTAGAGAAGTCATTCAGGTTAGCAAGAAAAATGGAAAGCAAACTTATGGCAACCAGGAAGAATACCAGTGACAAATAGAAAGATGGAAGTGTTGTTACCCCCAACCTTCCACAACCTATAAGGTTGACACCACAACAATTGGAAGAAAAAAGAGCAAAAGGGCTTTGTTACAGTTGTGATAGCAAATACACTGAAGGTCATAAGTGTGCTGAAAATAAATTATTCTACATAGATTGTGAAGAGGAAGAAGAAAAGGAGCAAGAAAGGTCAAAAGAAGAGGATATACTCCAGGAACAAAGCCAAGATAAAGAGGAAATGAATCTGACCATATCTTGTAATGCATTGGTTGGAATTAGCACTCCTCAAACCATCAAGATAGAAGGAAAAATCAAGAAGAAGAAGGTAATAGTGTTGATTGATTCAGGAAGTACCCACAATTTTATTCATTGTAAGATAGCAAAAGAATTGAATTGCTTCCTATATCCAGCACCAGAGTGTCAAGTGATGATTGCAAATGGAGGAACAATAAATCACTCTGGAAAGTGTCATAATATCAAGCTATCGATGGGAGAATATGTATTGACTAGCCCAATGCTTTCCATTCCAATGGGAGGTGCTGATGTTGTATTAGGAGTCCAATGGCTACAATCTTTGGGTACAATAGCTTTTAATTTTCAAGAACTTTTCATGAAATTTTCCATGGAAGGAAAGGAAGTTGAATTAAGGGGTATTACAGGGAAACCAGGAAAGATAATCAACTCTAACGGTATGACAAAGCTTCTAGAAAAGGAACAAAAAGGTGTAATTGCACAATTATGTTCGCTAGATGTTTCCACATTGGAATCATCTATTTCTACAGATCTTCAAAAAGTCTTGGAAAATCATTCCAAGGTATTTGAGACTCCCAAAGTTCTCCCACCTATTTGTGATCATGATCATGCTATTCATCTGATTCCAGGAAGTGTTCCTCCAAACATTAGGCCGTACAGATATCCCTATGTCCAAAAGAGTGAAAATGAACGTATGGTTGCAGAAATGCTAGAGGCTAGTATAATTCAACCTAGTCAAAGTTCTTTCTCTGCTCCAGTAGTATTGGTGCATAAGAGGATGGATCATGGTGCATGTGTCCAGATTATAGGGAGCTCAACAAGCTCACTATTAAAGATAAGTTTCCCATTCCTGTCATTGATGAATTATTGGATGAATTGCATGGCTCAATTTACTTCACCAAGTTGGATCTTTGTTTAGGATATCATCAAATTAGAATGAAGACTGAAGACATTCCGAAAACAACATTTAGAACTCATGAGGGTCATTATGAATTTTTGGTCATGCCTTTTGGCCTTACCAATGCACCCTCAACATTTCAAGGTTTGATGAATTCAATTTTCAAACCATTCCTTAGAAAATTTTGAGCTAGTATTATTTGATGATATACTAATGTACATCAAGTCCTGGAAGGATCATGTTGAACATGTGGACAGGGTGCTATAACTATTGGAGGAAAAACAATTATATACAAAAATATCCAAATGTTTCTTTGGAGTATAAGAGGTGGAATATCTGGGTCATATTGTATCTCATGAAGGAGTTAAGGTAGACCCAAGAAAAATTAAAGCCATTAAGGAATGGAGAATCCCCACATCCATAAAGCATCTACAAGGATTTCTCGGGTTGACCGGGTATTATTGCAAGTTTGTTAAGAATTATGGGAGAATAGCAACACCTCTAACAACACTATTGAAGAAGGATGCATTTTCATGGACTCCAGAAGCAACAAAGGCCTTAAAACATCTTGAAGAGGCAATGTGCCAAGCACCTGTCTTAGCTACACCGACCTTCACAAAAAACTTTATTGTGGAATGTGATGCTTCAGGAAATGGAATTGGTGCCATTTTAATGCAAGATGAAATACCCATTGCTTTTGAAAGTCGTCCAATCAAGGGAATTTTTTTACACAAAGCTATTTATGAGAAGGAAATGTTGGCAATACTCCATGCAATTAAGAAATGGCGAGCCTACCTAATGGGAAGACACTTCAAGGTAAAAACGGATCATGATAGCCTTAAATACTTTTTAGAATAAAGATTATCCTCTGAAGAGCAACAAAAGTGGGTCACAAAGAGTTTGGGTTATGACTTTGAAATCATCTACAAAAAAGGGAAGCAAAATGTGGTGGCAGATGCACTCTCAAGAAAGGATGAGGATGTGGAAGCATTGTTGTGCGCCATTTCTATTATCCTAGATTGGATAAACGAAGCAAGGGAGGAATGGAAGAATGACGAAGAAGTTTGGACACTTATTCAAAATTTACAACAAGATTCCAGTACGTCGGATACATTTAGCTGGCAAAATGATTCATTATGGTATAAAGATTGCTTATACCTCTGTAAGGATTCCTAGCTAAAAGAAAAGATTCTTATGGAATTGCACACTTTTCCCTTAGGAGGGCACTCAGGATTTTAAAAAGCTTACCACATGGTTAGGAAGGAATTTTTTTGGGATGGCCTTAAATCAGATATTCAAAAGTTTGTGACGGAATGTTTGGTTTGACAACAAAATAATGTTTAAACAATTAAGACACCGGGTCTATTACAACCTTTATCCATTCCAAGCCAATGTTGGGAGGAAGTTTCAATGGATTTTATCACAGGTTTACCCAAGTCTAAGGGAAAGAGTGTCATCATGGTGGTAGTTGATAGACTTACTAAGTATGCACACTTTTGTGCATTATCACATTCATTTAAAGCTAGTACAATTTGAACTGCATTTATGGAAACAATTCAAAAGCTACATGGAAACCCAAAGATTATTGTAAGTGATAGAGATCCCATTTTCACTGGAAATGTTTTGACATAATTATTTTCTTGTCTTGGTAGTCAGTTAGCTCATAGCTCATCTTATCATCCTCAATCTAATCGGAAAACTGAGATAGTAAACAAATGTTTGGAAGGATATCTTCGCTGCTTTGTATCTGATAAACAGACACAATGGGTCAAATGGTTGCCTTTGGCTGAATGGTGGTATAATACTTCCTTCCATACAACAAAAAAAATGACCCCATTTATGGCACTTTATGGATATCAGCCACCATCCATCACATCATATTTAAGAGAAAATTCTAAGGTTCAAGCAGTGGAACATCACATTGAACATCAACAAAAGTCCTCCAACTCTTAAAGGATACCTCGTCGTTGGGACAAAATTAGAATGAAGCACAGGCAGATCAAACAATTGAAGTGAAAAGAATTTTGATGTAGGTGAAGTGGATTATACCTATCGGAATACACCTATAAGCAAATGTCTCTCAAGCACGCTAATAAGGATAATAAATTATCACTAAAGTATTATGGTCTCTACAAGGTGTTGCAAAAGATTGTTGCTATGACATACAAATTGGAGCTTCCTACAGCTTCTCGATTGCACCCAGTTTTCCATGTTTCATGTTTAAAGAAGGTTATAGGTGACAAGCTCCGAATTCAAACAATATTGCCAGAACTTGACGGGGAAGGAAACATTATATTGGAACCAGAAGCAATCACGAAACAGGAACTCAACAACTACGAAATTG
>APFE030153025.1:2978-15293 GCA_000404065.3 Pinus taeda
AGCCTTCTAGAAGAGTGTTTGACGTGTATTGAGCGCCTCTAGATGGTTCATGCATCCCTATGATAGAGGAACTTATCCCATAAAGAGAGGAGCTACCCCATCCAAAAGAGGGAGTATCCCATTGATGTTGGACCTGAATAACTTCCTCTAGAACACTATAAATACAGGCATTGGGCCAAAGGAGGGGAGGTTGAAAGCTGAACTTCCAAAGGGTAGATGCTGCTGGAATTAGGACTTCCATTGTAAGCTTGTGAGGAGAGATTGCCATCCTTTCTTGTTTCATTTGGAAGTGGGTGAGCTTGTCAAAGTAGAGGAAAACTCTTGCTGGACCCTGGGAGGAACTTGCACAACACCAAGGCTCAGGTTGTAATGGTTTCTTTTGTTTCCTATTAACACAAATAAGTCCATTCTTCTCAATGATTTGTTATTAATGAATTATTTCATATACTCCTTGGTATATATGTTGAATATGTTTTGTTTTATGAGATATTCAGGTGTTATGTAATCGTTTGATTGTTAGTGTATGCAGGTTTTCGATGTGAAGGAGGAGCTCATCTGGATTGACGAGGCTAGACTACTACAACAGCATTGGACTACAGGTAGGATCTAAAACACTTGATTTCTCGTGTGATAAATGCATGTTTAGAGAAGGATTGCTCTTAATTGTCTTGTTTGTCACTAGAAAGTCTTAGGCTTCTAGGGAGGTTGACTTTGTCCGCAAGATTAACTCTTTCCGCATGACACCCCCCCCCTGAAAATCAGCTTATCTGCCTCCCAGTACCACTCTCCTACCTGTTGCGCTACCACCACTCACCTTTTGCCACGTCAATTGCCTGTTAACTCCACCAATTACTCTGCTCCCTCCAAAATCAAGTTGTTAAGCAATCAATTGGTTTAGTCGTTAATCCAACAGACCCGTGCCACCTTCAACAGAAAAAACATATTGTTATATAAACCTCCCTTTCACTCATTAACTAGTTAAGGAATTCATACATTGTCACTGTTATTGCTCTGTTACAGGTTTGTTGGACTAAAATCTGACATTTTCACCCACCAATGACTCTGTCTGCTCACTGAGCCTATTACCTTTGTTCTTGCCCCCAAATCCTAACTCCTCTCTGTGTATTGAAGCCTCCAATCCATTTTTCACTATTGCACTTAGCCTCATCCGAAGATGCCTCCAAAGGACAAGGGACCAGAAGAACCTGTCAATCCTTTGATCTATCCTCCCATTGATTTCGCCACATCCATTTAGCTGAAAAAGACCTTAAAATCCATGAAACTCTCTATGAATTAAACTTTGTGAGATGTATTGTTGGCTTGAGGACAAATACATAGACAAATCTAATGACATTCAGTTGCGGGAATCTAATTTACCCCACTATGTTTTTCCTCGTACCCACAGCACCCCATAATTTTTTAGTAAGTGTCATGCCTGTTATCTGCCAATCCAAAGAGCCATCATTACCCCCACTGGAGAAGTTATGTTTACTATCACTCCTCAAGCCATAGACCAGATGATGCAAGCCCCCACAGTGGAAAATGCCACCCCCTTTTCCTATGAAGCACTTGTTGAATTGTACCAAAAATTAGACTTTGCTAAAAGGGCCAAAACCCTTGAACTTTTCTTGACAGAAGATGCCTCATTGCCAAAGAAAAATCCTCCCTATCCCTCCTCTATTTTCCCTGAGAGAGCCAAGAGAATTATCGCAGTCATCTCTTACCTCCTTGGCTACTACTCATATCAGTGGGTAGATGATGCCATTATAGGATTTATGTCCATTTTCTCTATTGATTATAATCCCTCCATCATGTTTAACTTTAGCTAATTTCTTGTAGATTCAATTCATCAGTAGCTTATCAAATTCCCAACTGAGGAGGTATTCAAGTATGTTTTTGTCTTAGTTTATATGTTCTTATACTTTCAGGGAGACAACATCAACCTTGCTTTACAAAAGTTGGATGAAGAAGGAAATCAGTAGTCAGTCATCTTCTAGACTACACTGGTGATGAAGGAACAAAAGGAATATACATATAAATAGTTCATAGAGATGTTTGTGCATCTAGCAATCAGTCTCCTAGGCAGCAAGATAGAATCGAGGATTAGTGAGGAAATTAGAAAGGTGTTGCAACTATCAGACCAAGTTCAAATAGGGGATTGGTACCTCTATCAAAACTATACAGAATTGAGAATATTTGGGTGTGAACTTTCACCTTACAAGCTGCCTAAATTCCTCCCAATGAGGATTTTTTCTCTAGTGGACATAAGGTAGATTCTCAATATGGATGAGATCCACTTTGTAGCTACCAGGAAGAAGTCCCAGTTCAAAATTAAAACAAAGAGTGTGCCTTTCATTTGCAACAGCAGGGCAACAGAGGAAGAAGCAGATAAACTACTAAAATAAATGTTGTTCAGCTTTAGCTCCACCTAGTCATATGATCCATTAGGGGTCATTTCTAAATTAAGAGTAGAAACCAAATCTACTGCTTATTTTCACACAGCTAGACTAGAGAGAGAGAGAGAAGTGCAAAAACTAGCTAGAATGGGTTGAGAATACCCTACAAGAGGCATAGGAGCAGCTAGTATCATCCTCTACAATACAGACTCCTACCATGCAGGAGAAAACAGCGAAGAGAAGCAGAGAAGAAGAGTCCCCTTCAAACAATGAAATTTTCAGTGAAGGATTTAAAATTATGTATAGGAAGAAGGCCAAGCTTAGTTCTAAACTAAGCCTCAAAAAGGACTCAGAGCAGGAGAACATTATCACCACTAATGAGCCACTTGTTCCCTCATTAGTGGGTGATCAGACCACACTCTCTCCCACTACCTCCACAGCTTCACAAGAGCAGTAGCAAATTATGCAGACCATCACATCTACTACAGGGGAGACAGAGAAAAGTATAATGGACATTTTTGAGGAGATAAAATTAAGGAATGAGGCCTTAAATATTAATACCTACAATTAGTTCTGGAAGTAGACTTCTGGTTCTCAAAGCAGGTTGTTGTCAACCTTTGATTTAGAAAAAGGCAAAATGCAATGGCATTCCTCCAGGAATAGGTTCCCCAGCCCAAGGAAACATCAGACTACAAAAATACAACATTTGAGTTTGATGTAAAATATATACATCCCATTGACCAAATGGAGATGCATAAGCAGATTGGGGAAATGATTTTTTCCACTGTCACCAACATTGTTATGAGTTTGTCTAAACTGCAGGTTACATTAGCAAATGTCCAATCACAACTGCAGATGGAGAAGGTCTCTGCATTTTCCAAAGACACCAGGATCAAAACTCTGGAGGACTTGGTGACCAAAATGGGTTATGACCCTTTAGACATCAATGCTGCAAAATATCTTGTAAAGAAAAATAATTTAGACATAGCACAATTAAGGAAGCAGTTAAAATTGTCAGCTACAGAAGATCATCTGGCCAAGGATATTGAAGAAACAGAGACAGAAAAGGAAGATATGATGAAGCTCATCATGGAGCAGAGTGCACAGTTGAATCAAATGGAGATAGAGATGGAAAAGATGATTAAAGATAAGGAAAAAACTACCAAAATGGATGTTGTCCCTTTGGAAGCACTCCCTATCATATCCATTCCTACAGCCATATATTCTACAACAAGTACAAAGGATGTTGCAGATCAGTTGGCAAATGCAGTACAAAACATATCTCTCCAGATTGAAGAGATCCAAAGGTTGCAAGCTCAAGTCAAACTTCTACACGATCATCAAACGAAGACTGAGACTTTTCATGCAACAGAGCTATAGAGAGCTCAAAATTAGATAGAGGCATGGAGGAAGTTAGCAATTGAGTCTTCTATTGGCTACACACTGGCCCATGTTAAAGAAATCATATGGAACAATATCATTGAAGAAATAGATGAAATTTGGCCATGTATCCAAATTATACTCGAGCAGAAAGAATTGATGGAGAAAGCCAAGCAAACCATTTCTACTATCAATGTTGAATTGGGAGAAATGCCTGCTACAGCCAACAGCATCATAAATTTCCTCAATTCCAAAAACAGATATGAACTGGATGATCTAGGAGTAGATTACAGGAAATAAACCGTCCTGGAAGTAAAGAAAGTTATAAGAAAGAATAACTTGGTTGTACAGCTAACAGAGAAATGTCACACTCTGGAGGTAGCAGTTAACAAGTTTTTCACTAGAATAGATGCATTGAACAAGAAAGGTCTGCCTTATTTATTTGTGATCAATGACAAATTAATGATCAGGGAAGACTACATAAAGAAGCTTCAAGACATTGCCAGGGATACAACTTAGTCTTCCAACATCAAAGGTTCTATGACAAGGAGAGCTTTTTACAAAGCTATAAGCAACATAAGTTTTATCCAACATGAGATAAAACACATTTTTACAATAAAACCCACTTTTGCTCGGTATATTGAGGTAGATGAGATCTATAGCAAGGTAACAAAGATTGTTATTCCAGATGTAGAGTGGTGGGACAAGTTGTGTGAATTCCAGGATTAAAAAGACAGGTCAGCTTCACCAGCACAGCACCCAAATAGTGGCCACTCAGCAACTGTTCTCCTACAAAGGAGGGCCAGATGTCCAAATCACTTCACCGGATTCATTCCTTTTGATCGCATTATTTCTTTTCTATTAGTTAAAAGCTAATAATATAATGGGATTACACTCAGGCATTAATTGTAATATTTTTGTAAAGTTTGTTTAAATACTTCATTCTGTCAAAGTATTCAGGGTTGAACCCTTGAACAAATTATCAAGCAGATTTATACTAAGCTGGGGCATTTTTGAGATAATAAAAGATTATGGATTTGCCTCATATGGTCTATTTCTCAATGAGTTGTATTTCATCTTGTTTATTCATTATGTCTTCTTCATATAAATTAAGTCTTTTGTAGTTATCCGATTTAAAATGTATTTGAATTTCAGTTTCATTTTGGATCCTCTGTGAAGTTGTAATTTAAATTAGAGATAAATTTATAGAACTATTTGTTATTATAAATTCCTCTTTGAGTATAAATTGCACTAGATCTTTGTGATAATCTGATTATATTTTGTTAATTTCTGCTTATAAATGGTTAAATACTTAGTTTGAATATTAAACCAATTATACTTCTCCATATTCTACTTATCCATTCCACTAAAATCAAAATAACCATGTGCATTTAAAGAATAGCCTTTTATTCTATTAAAAATCTAAGTTTAAAGCACATGTTTATAAACAGCTCACTGGTCATCCAATCATTTAAAACAACAAAACATTATAGATACTTTGGCATAACTAACCGACCTTAGGTTATCTCAAAGGACAACATCATCAACTGTGGTTTTTATTTTACCTTTATAAACTTGTATTACATGGAATTTTCACCAAACGGTTATTCATTCATTCAAATTATAAGTGACTTGGGGCCATATCGGTTAGGTTAATAAACTTCATAATTTAAAACGTTATTAATTTAAGGTATATTTGGCCTAGATCCAACTGTATATGTTGATTTACGCTTGGACCTAATTAAATATATTCGTATACCATAAATACAATAAACTATACACAACCTGGGGCCTGTTTACTTACATCCGCAATAACTACACCTACATAAAAGATTTGTTTGAGTTGAAAAGGCTTTATATATCATAAGCATCCGGGGCCAAACTACTTACGTTAATTATGCATTCATAAGCATCCGGGGCCAAACTGCTTACGTTAATTATTCCAGGATGGAGTATTATTCACGGCATTAGAGTGTTGTCAAATTAACATGTCATGATTTGACTGGGAAATTTCATGAGCCTTTTGTTAAATATTAGTAACAATGTTATTGTGATGTTATGTAATTTGACTGGGCAATTTCATGAGCCCTTGCATAAATATATTACATCGTGAATCATGTAGATATATATGTCTATATTTATAATTTACCAAGCAGTGCCATTGAAGCCAATCACAACGACACCAACGTAAGAGTGGTGTGGCCCGTCCAATTTCCAAATATAGAGGAAGAAATTGTTTAGGTGTTTATAGGTACTATATCAGCCAAGTGTACTTTCATTGATTCTGAAAAATATGAGCTCTGTTAAAACATATCAACATGTTCATAGATTCACATATTTAAATATCCACACATTTTACACGGTATTTCCCACACACTTGGCACTACAACAAACACTACTCAGTATAAAATCAAAGGAGCAAAGGGACATAGTACTTCTAATGTTTCCTATATACAAAAATTGTTTATGAATAAACCGAGAATACCATTTAAAGTTTTCTAAGTTTAGATATGAATTCATTTTATGGACACGAAGAGGCTGAACAAGATTTATTCAATTGCTCAGACAGAAGTGAACGAGGTTTAAACAACCTACAAAGACATACACTTTCAGAGCTTTGGCAACTACTAATGGTATGTATATTGTTTAAGGTCATATGTAGGATAAAATATTGTCTGGTAAAAGAGTTTACGTATATTACTCTAAATAAGTTTAGATATATTGATAGGTATTTATCATAATATGAAAATTATGATGATGATGTCGATTGTAATTTAGGCATATAATTTAAACATACAGGTGCATGGAATTAATAGATACCATCATCATAGCCAAAAAAATTCGATATAAATCGATTATAGAGACTGTATATACCATATGTGACACAAGTAAAACATGAAGTGTTGTGAATATTATTCAAAACGTAATTTATCACAAGTTGCCCCAGATTTTCAAACTTACAAACAAACATGGTTTACTCATCTAGTTCATTCAACAGGCTACTAAAGGAGGTACTTCCACTCTCCTCCCAAATGTAGGCCAACGACAACGTAATCTTCCTGCAATATGCCACCCCCAGCCGGATCCAAGGTCTGAGGAGGTTGAGGCTTGATAATAAGACATCAATTAGCAAGCAAACAAAGTAGGTGTGATGAGAAAATGATGTGCTAGTTATTGATCGTTCCGCGAAAAAATATTGTTGGTGTTATTTAAGCAAACAAAGTAGGTGTGATGAGAAAATGATGTGCAGGTTATTGATCGGTCTGCAAAAAAAGCTTGTTGGTGTTATTTATCTTATTTTTCACACTGCCTCACCACCTCTCGGGGTCAAGTGGGGGCAGCGGGCACCGCCTTTAATCTTAGTTTCTTGTCAGGAACTATGTCCCTTCAAAATTTGAGGGTTGTTTAATAGGATTTCCATCTTGAATTATGTGCCATGGTTTGAAGGTTCACTACCTGTCTGTCTTTTAATTTAGTTGTTAGAATATAATTTAAAATCAAGTGTTTTATAATACAAATTTACTATAATATAATTAGTGTTTATAACTATTATAATGAACAATTATAATAATAATTATTATTATTATAATTTAAGTATTTATAATTTAAGATTTAATCATTTATATGTACTCAGCTTATTAAGTTGTTATTAAACATGCTTGGTTATATGGGATAGGAGTTGACTTTTTATCTTATAGGTTTTGGTATTTGATTCAGTGCATAAGGGTGTAGTTTTTCAGGGCAATAGGCAAAATTCAACAATTTATTCCTCAAAACAAGAATCCATAAGGCGATCCAACCTTTAATTGTGTTAATTAATAAATTAATATAAATCATTAATTTAAAATAGTAGGGTATACGGGAGGGTGTTACAAACCCCACACCCTTAAAGGAAAATCGTCCTTGATGTTATATATGATAGGGAACAGAGGTAACTAAAACATGTAGTCATGGTTATTGGTATCCACAACATATGCTATATCATGAATTTTTCAATCCAGCCACATCATTCATTGTCTTCACAGGAACATATTTGCCTTGTTGCTTCCTATAGCATGCCCAATGTATTCCTGAATCCACTAAGTATGCCCATGACTTTTTGAAAAACAATTTATTTTTGAATTATCCTTCCTTGCAATCACACACCTTTCCTGTTCAAGCATCACCTTCTCTGCTTCATCAGTTCCTCGGGTGATCCATCCCTTGGCAAGGCTCCCTTGCACAAGATGTGTCTTCACAGCTAAGGCATCCCTCTCACTTGTTTTAATAACATTGCACATGATCATGGCATCTCATGGTGATCAATGTAGATTATGGGTTTCTAGTGTCACTGCAATGGCCTAATTCTCAAGATCTTCAGCTCTATCATGCTTCAGCTGCGTACTTTGATTCCATCACCTTGATATTGTTTTTCTTTGCAATCGACCTCATACATTTGCGTTGGATGGTTCAATAGTTTACCTACATCATAACATGCTATTCTTATAAGATTAACCATAAAAAAATTAAAAACATATTAAATCGTAAACTTAAAAAAAAAAAAAAAATATATATATATATATATATATATAAATAATATATATATATATATTATATATATCTTTAAACTAAAAATACATACTTATATTTACAGATGCTCTTAGATTTACAAGCATTGAGATGTTTGTCATTCAAAGCAAGCACTCAATGATGTGTATGATCCATGTCTCTGTCTTTATCAAATAACTATGTCTTTACCAAGTCCAGCGCACTGAATAGTTTATCAGCTGAAGCAAGCACTCAATGGAAATGGAAAATATACTGCTCCTCATAGTCTTTTCATATAGGTCCATCCTCAATTCCATCTCATTGAGTGGTTTCTTAGCTGAATCAAGCACTAAGTGGAAAATATGTTGTTTCATGCAACCATCAAGCAGCTCCCATTAAGTGGGGCAATACACCAATTAAGTTGAGAGATTGATATCACATGGAGATGGTTTATTAGCAATCTGGCAAGCACTAGTGGTTCCTTAGCCACAATAAGCACCAGTGGTTTCTCAACAAGCCACAAGCACTAATGAATCATTGTATAGGTGGATTCTTAGCTAGATACAAGCATAGGTGGTTTCTCAGCGAAAGCAAGCACTAGTGTTTTATCAGTCCCAACAAGCACCTAGTATGTTCATTGCATGGGTGGTTTATCAACAAGAGACAAGCACTAATGATTTGTTAGCAGGAGTAAGCACCAATGGTTTATTCATCTCAGCAAGAACCCAGCGTTTTCAAACCAATATCTCTGTGCTCATTCTTATTATTCACTTAGCCATCATGGTAAGCTTACATAGCTGGATTATTTTCAAAGAAACCAACCAGTTCATTGTTAGTGTACTCATGGTTGCAATATTCAACAATTCTCTATCATATATCTCTACAAATATGTGCAATAACATCATAGACTTAAGCATGAGTAATCATACACATGAGTATATCAACAACATTCAAGGAGTTATTGGGTAACCTAATCATGTTACCCCAAGCATACTATAGCCATGAGATTTAAAACATTAATTACTCATCCCCTACTATAATTGTTTTGAATATATGACTTGTCGCATGAAATGGTATCATTATACATTCATTTCATTATTAATATATTCATGAAATGTAGAACATACATATGTCAAACAGTATTATGGTTAGGAAAACTTCCTTCTTGTGTTATTTTCATAATTTTCATGTCACTATCTATTTTTTTCAGGTGAATCCATCTATGTCATCAATTATCTTCTTCTTCCCTCTACTACAATTTATATCACGCATAGAGTTTATTTAGGGTCTTGAAATTTCGGTTGGGTTTACTCAGCTCTTCTTCACAATCTCCATTTTGTTCCCACTCAACAACTCAATCAAGACCAAATGAAGAAGGAAGATTGGAAAACAAAAAAAAAAAACACATAATAACACATGAAAACAACACAAAACATGGCCATGCTCATAGTCAACCAAAACACAAAACATGTAGTTAATAGTAGCAAATAAAGGACTGCACAACACATTGAACATACCATAATTCACTTCAACAAGAGCACTTAGTACAGACAATGTTTGTCAGCAACTTCTAGGTTCCAACAATCCCTCATCTCTTTCTACACTATTGGTTGTTGTTTCTAGAATCTGGAATTTACGTGAGTCTTTCTTCTTTTCCTTTGTCACACACACAATTGTCAGTGATATCAAGTATCAGTATATTGACTCATTACCTTGGCATATTGAATATGAGGCATATTTATCTAATGTTGTTCACGCATTTACACCTATGTCATTTAAATAAAAGGACATCTAGTAAGAATACATCTACTTATCATAATGAATTTCATGACCCATCCAATTCCATCATAGTAAAATATGAATTTAATTTCAAAGAAATTGAGATTTGGAGCAGAAATTGAATTGTTAGATTGTTATCATGGTTTTTTTTCTTTAAAGTCACAGAGCAAACAATGATGTTTAGCATTCTCACTGGACCATGACACAATTCCATAACAATATTCCTTTAAATAATAATACAAAAAGTGCATATGAAATCCTCATTATGCTCCTAAGTTAGAGTTGAATTTACATTATTTGAAGGTAATATAAGAATTAGGACTTAGCTCGATACCAAGAAAACCAGGCTATAAAGAGTATCATACATAAGCAAGCTTGTTGAGGAGCATCCAAATTGCTCTTCATTTTTGCAATGTGTTGCAAAATACTGCTAATTCAATGTTGGAGAGAAGTATTAAATAATAAGAAAATGATTAAATTCATATTCCAAGAATTACATTTAGTCTCATGAGTTATACTCTACCAAATCTATGAATATGTTTCAACATGCACTCTAGCCTATTGGCCTCTTCATGTATATCCTCGTAGTCATGTAATGACTTACTAATATTATTAGTGATCAAACTTTATTGTTGACTAACATGGTACCTTTTCCTCGCTACAATTTCCCACTACTATAATTGCTTCCTTTTCTTATTATTGTCTTTGATCATGTCATTTTATCTGTTTTGCAAACAAACAATTGCAAGCAGAAAAATGTATCAAACATCATTCATTAGAAATAGTCTTAGCCTTTTGGCTAACATTTGTTTAGTGTCGACCCACTTGCATATACAGTAGCTACTTTACATGAGGGGAGGGCTATTATACTAATATTCAAAATATTTAACAAAGAAAGTAACTAAATACTATATTTACTATTTAAATTATTTTTTAGAGGCATAGTTGAGTATGTCAGTAGATTTAGCAGAATATTCTAAGAGATTTGAATCCATTTTTGCTTTTAAGATACTTTCTTTCACCAGCTTTGATGATAACGAAAATAAAAAATTTAATGGAAGTTGTTATGTTAAGTTAGGGGCTTTGAATAACAAGAATGTGAAGGTGAGTCAACTTCAGGAACAAAGTGATTGTTAGATCATTTTAGCCATCATTTAAGTCCTTTTATAAATAAAAAAAATTGATTGTTAATGTAACACTAAGACTTAAGTGACAACCACTTGGATCTACTGCCAATCATTGGCCTTTTAAAAAGGTTAGGTTGACATGGACCTATTCACCTTCATTCAAAAAAAAATTATTCAATGTGCATGTTAAACAAGCAATTTTACTGAGGTCACCCTCCACAAAATTGGAGGTTTGGATTGCCACAATATGGCCACCCATTAATTTCATCTGCCACATCATTAGAGTGTTGGAATGCCACATAAACTAAGTCACATCTTAAACATGGTTTCAAATAAAATTAATAATAATAATAAGGGCCAATCTCTCAACACCAAAGATGACAAGAGTTCACTACATGGCAATGAATGTGAAAAGAGTTTTTTTTTTTTTTTACACTTCAATAGTATTGCACTATGGTTGAATGTCATAAGTCACTAATTTATTGTTTTAGCGGCTACAAGCACCCTCCAAAAATTTTCCTATGCTTTGTTTTGGAGCCTCCCTCCTAAAATCACAGCATCTCATCTCGCACTGACCCAGGTACTTGTGCTTTCATTGAGCTTTATCTTTTGCATGTCGGCTTGTGTTTTCTTACTTGCTTTATTATCTAACCCATAAGTCGATCTCATGAATTGCTTTCAACCCAGTTCCAGGCTTGCCTTAGTGCACTGCGCAATCCTTGAGTGCAATTAGCCTTGCAATTGAGAATTGCGCAGTCTAAACCAACAGTGAGCCTTCAACTCCATAATTGTGCAGAGCCAGTTGACAGCCAACCTCCAGTTGGGAAACTACACAGAGCATGAGAGGTAGCCCAAAGTCACTCAGCCCAGAAATTGCGTAGAATTCTTTCTGCTCAAGAGCTGCTCAGTGCATAAGCTAGAGGGTTGCACAGTCCTTCCCAAAACTACGCAATCTCTCTGGGAAATGCATGGCATATTTTCCTAGAAAAGAAAAATCATCCCTAGGAAGTAGGGATCTATTATTAGTGTTGGGTGTGGAGCATGATTATTTAGAGGTCTTTGTTTCAGCCAGATGTATACCCCAAGAAGTTTGTACACCCCTCCAC
>APFE030153025.1:15366-75170 GCA_000404065.3 Pinus taeda
GGGGGGGTGCGGGGGGGACTTGTCCCCCCCGTGGGGGTTTGGGGGGACCAATCCCCCCCAGCTGGGGGGTCTGGGGGCTAGCGGTCCCCCAGCGGGGATTTCGGGGGCACCACCCCCGAAGCTAAAAATAGATGTAAAATTGCCTTATAAAAGTATATTAATTTCTAGTAAATCTGGGCTATTCATTAGGCGGATGATCTGATGGTAGAACTTATGTTTAGTTTAGGGTTTTTTTCCCTAGAAGGCAACCCCTCTCTTTGTATGAGGGCATTGTATTGAGCCTGTGTAATAGATGTGTATTCTCCGAGTGAGAAACAGAGGTGAGACTATGAGAGAAAACAGAGGATATTACAGCGGATCTTCTGTAGGTTGTGTTTCTTCATTTTGTTGGATAGTAAAAAGGAAGGACTAGTTGTTTGGGGTGGATGTAGCCCAAACTAGGTGAACCACGTATATCTGTGTCTCTCTGTTTTTATGTGTTTTTCTGTGTTTATATTTCTGCTATATTCTATGTGTTCCATTGCTCTGTAATATATAATTTTCTAACAATTAGTTTTTCGAAGGTGGCACAGTGCTATATTTAGAAGTTTCTGCCAAGGTGTCGCTTTTTTCCTTGATCTTAGGCATACGCATCATGAATTTCAATTTTGCTCAATTCAATATAATAGATGCCTCTATAGCTCATTTTGTATACTCGATCATCAAGCCCTAGCATGCTTGAGGAGATCAAGGAACCTTCGGAGCATCATTGCCACTTTTCCATGTGAGTTTTGCTTTTATTGTCTTTTGCTGCCTTTTTTGTCATTTTTTGCTTTTTAACTTGTGAGAGCATTGTTTCACTTGCTTTGTTGAGTGACTACTGATGTTTTAACTTGTTTTAGCTTGTAGAAGTGTTGTTTCATTTTTTGCATTGTCTTTCCCAAGTGTCGCATGCATTACGCTATTTTTGCACTAACTGTCATCATTGCAATGCCTCTCTCCACATGCTTCATCCTCCTTCAGTTTGATTGATCCCTGCACTTTTTTTTACTTGAATGCATCATCACTCAATCATATTTGCACCCAAAATCACACCATCCTTCAGATCTACTTGATTGCACACTCTCATTGGGCAGATCTAGGCTCCCCTTGCTCGAATCTCACATTCACTTGCATGAATTACGCAATTTGGAAGCATAAGGCCTCTGCCTTGGCTTCTGGAATTGTGTAGAGGTAGTCATGGCCTGGCTCCAAGGGAGCTAGTCTCCCAACTTGGTCACTGAGACTGTGTAATGCGCAGTCTCTCACAGAATCTACCCCAGATTGAATTGCGCATTGGCAGTTCTAGTCATTGTTGGGTTATTGGGCCCTAACCCAGGTTCGGAAGAGTGATTATCCAAACAAATCCCATAGCTACTAGCCCTTTCGGCAATAGCCCATGAAGCGCAGACTAAGGTCCTCACCCGAGGTAGCAGGGGAGGGTGCTGGAACTAGGTTTCCGCACCCTTGGGATGTCTTGATGTGGTCTGGAGGGGTCGCAAACCGTTCTGTGGCCTCGCGCCACTCTAGACTATTATCAGGCTTCCGCGAAGATCCACACGAGTGTACTTTCTTATTAATGAAATTATTATAGATCTGATCTTCTTGTTATAGTCTTTAAGTAAACATTTAACAATAAAACCCAGTACGCGCAATCATAAAAAGATATAAACTCATATAGCAGATGCATAAACCAGAACAATAGATCCGCGATACTTCAAAAACCACTTATCTTTATTGAAATCTTTTGTCCATACAACTAAATCTGCCCTGTGCACTCAGCTACGGGTTCTACCAAACCTCTGCGCACACAGTTGCAGAGCCTCTATCTATCTACCAACACCCTTGACTTGGACTTATAGACAGAGATAATAAAACCATAACACCAAGATCCAAGACAGAGACTTCTCCAAAAATTGACCTCTAGCCATAGAGCCTTGCTCTATTTATACATTCCCATGGTCCATGGACCATGGGTAGGCCGACTCTCTTCCTATTATTTTACATTATTCTTGGGCGGACAACCCCTTGACTTGACTCATTACAATTCGCGCACTTCGCGGAGTCTTTACCATACTTTTTCCCAAAATTGTGGACTTTGAGTCCCAAAACCATTACACGGGACCTCTGCTACCCAACAGGCCCCCAACACACCCAACGCAATCAACGTGACTCGTCTCGAGTCACTCGGCTGGTGTGGCAATCTTTGCGCGAAGGTCATGCAGTAACTTTTGTGCTTCGCTTACACTTGCAACAAATTCTTCTGCAATCTACTATACTTGTTCTATGCGAGCCGTCGATGCATCAGTGTTTACTTCAGTCGCTTGTTCAGTTGCATACGTTGCTTGCATGTGGGCCACCTTTTGCTTGATGGTGGTGGAAACCCCGAACGCCTCATCAAGCCAAAGCTAGATCCATTCTTTAATTACTGTTGCTTTTTGCCGAGCGGTGTCAGCTTGTATCTTAAGAGCCTGAGCCTCCCTCATTTTGGCCAAACGCTGCGTAATAACAACCATCTACACGGTCCCCTTGACATTATCATAGGCTTGTTGTAGCTCCCTTGCCTCTATCTCCAACCGTTGTAAGGTTGGATCCTCCAGTAGGGATGTGGGCGTAAGAAGTGATTGATCCAACACATAGGAGCACTCCTGCATAGCACGTGCTATTATTTCTCGTCCGGATTGAATGATGCCTCTCCGTTTTTCGGTGACCTTCGGTGGTGTAGAAGGTTGTGCTTTGAGTTTCAACTCAGCGATCTGCAAGCTGGGAACCAACTGAATCCTCGTGTCCTCCTCCTTTGCTTCGCAGAACCCACTAACCAGCTTGTGGATTCGTATTCCAACAGGCAACTCGGCCACAATCTCCAGCTCAGGGGCACGCCAACATGCTTCCCTTATAAGTTGCTCCACTTGTTGACTCTATGTGACCGCTCCATCCCGTTGGAGGCTCAATTGTTCTATATTAATTCTCTATTTGTTGAGTACCTATTTTGCGTGTCCTTCCTTGACGTGGAGCTCCATTGTTGCGTTGTCTTGGAGCTGGTACAAGATTTTTCATGGGAGGGTAGCCAAATTTAATCCAAGCCCCGTAAGCCGGCCCACCACAACTCTGTCTACCGCATTTTCTGTTATCAACACTCCTGCCGAGATTGCGATAGTATTATCCATTTGGACCTTTAGTAACTGCTCAGTGGCTAACATATCTGTAACTTCACTAGTAGCGATGGTTTCCGGCTACGAGGCTCGTGTCCCAAGTTCTTGTATCTGTGCGCGGAGCGCCCCCAACACAATTTGTTGCTCTGACATGGCCTCGTTGATTGCTTCCCGGGTGACTTCGCGAACTGTGTCCCCTATATCACTGAGGTCGCCCTTGGTCAATGTGGTCAGTTCTCCGGCCCATTTAGGTGCTTTGGCCTTCTTCTGCGGCTTCATCCATTCTGTCGGCTACGGTCATTTTAAGGGCGTACATGTGGTGGTGGGCGGCGTTCCTTCTGTCCCTGTATCCGTGGTCATCTCTTTGGGCACCTTCGGACCACTTGCATCCTTTGTCATTGCAGCCCCTTCTATGGGTGTTGTACCTATAGAAGCCTGTGCTGCCTCCCCGGCCACCCGTACTTCTGCAGCGTGTTGTTCATTTCTCTTTTGCTATGTGATGCGCTTAGCTTTAGCCTTCTGTTTTTGGATGGTGGTCTCATCGCATCCCACCGTGTCGGGTCCGCGCCACTCTGGTGGCCAAGTCTCCAATACCACAAAGACAGCCTCATCAATGGTAATGAAGGGGAGTGTGGACCACTTCTGGTCTGGGTCCTTGCGCGCCCGGATGTATACATGGTGCATGTTTGCCTTAAAGTCAGCGATGTTCTTCACATGGACATATGTCTTGTTGCTGTCTTTGGGTAGTTCACTTGTAAAAAAACAGGATGGATAATAGCAACCATGCATAGTGGAAAGTCTTACCCTCCTCTTGGACCTCCCTACAGTTGGTCAGGAATTCGTCACAGAGGAATTGCGCCCAATTGAACCGTTCCCCTTCTGCGCACCGTTCCGCTAGCGTGACGACTATTGCTGGGACCTCGTTGAAGCAACATTTCCACATCACTTTTCCTGCCAACAACTGGGTAGTAACGCTAATCCCTTTGTTCGGAATAATGTCAATAGCATAACCTCGTTGCTTCTTCTCCAAACCGTATTTCTTTTTCAAGGTTTCCATCATCGTCACATTGCCACTCATAGCAACTATTTCCATGGGATCCTTGCCTTCACAGAGAGGCTGCGTGATCTTGTGAATAAGTTCGGTCGTGATGGGAACAGGTTTGTCTATCCATAAGTATCCATTGTGTACTAAACAGAGCAATTGTCGAATGACCAATATTGTGATGGGGGGCCATTGAAAATGTGGAATGGATAGGAGACAGAGCAACCCAGCTTCCTCTACCTTTTGCAGCCACTTCCTCGGCTGAAGTGTCGTAATAGTTTCCTCCACACTTTGCTTCATTAGTTCATTGGTCGCCAAATGGGGAAACTTATTGGGATCTGCAAGGTCCCGGTCTTCAAACTTCATAGTCGAGATGTGTCTGGTCATCGTTCCTTCGAGCGGCACCTCTTCAAGAAGGGACAGGGTGATGAGTATGTTGTCAACGTCATCCAGATTTGTAGGGACCTTAGCCTTCCCTTTGCTTGGAGGAACATACTTGGGTCATCTTACTGGCTAGATATCTTCTTCGCCTTCTTCGTTTGGTTCTATTTCTTCAACATAGGTCCAAGGTTCCTCTTCCTCCTCGTCGCTTTCAATAGTAACAGCTTTTCCCTTTTCTTCCATTGTGAGCTTGCTAAATTGTGGATTTCACGGCGACATCCTTACTGGTCTTGGTATCTAAGGGTCCTTCTTGGTCCGTGGTGTCCTGGGTGATTTACGGATTTCAGCTGCTTGTGGTGTAGGATTATGTGGAACTTCTTGGTGGGGGTTATCGACCTGAGTAATGACTCTCGTATTTCCTTTTGCAATTCCTAAAACCACGGGCTTTCCTTCATCAGTTTTTCATTCATCTTGCTCCTCTCGGTTTGAAACCAGGGCGTCCTATTCTTCAAATGATCAAGCTTTGTTGTGTGCCCCTTCACTTGCTTGTTATCTATGATTTCAAATTCAAATTCAGCCTTTCGCCTTATTCGTGGCTTATTAATACGATCTTGGCGGTTACCCCTAGGCCTTAATTATCCGTCGCCGGCTCCTCGGTGTCATAAATGGGACATCTTATCATGAACAGTAACTGCAACAGTCACCTTCCATCCCTCCCACGCAGGAGCATAGCCCCTAGTATGCGGGTGTGTTCTATGCATTTGACTGGCCCTGCGTGCCACATCTAAATCGTGCAGCTTTCCTGCAACCTATTTTATAGTCTCACACCCTCTTGCAACTGTGTGGAGTGTTGAGACTAGGCCTCCTACAGATAGTCAAGTGGTTGCACCTTTTGTGCGAGCCTTCCTTTTCCCTGCTAGCCTGAGCTACGGGCACCCTTCGCATACCTTCGAATTGAATAGCTTCTTGCGGTTTGTACACCCTTGTTCAGTAGGGTGCATTCGCAACCATCATAGCAGGGTCACGGCTTGTGCCAGGATCGTAGGAGGGTCAGCCAGGTCTGGTTCCTTCCTTCGTGTGCTCGCACAGTCTGTTTGTGGGTCACCTATTTTTATTTTGTCAATTTCTTCGTCCAACCTCGCGCTTTTCCTTCTTAACCTTGCCCCTCTTTCCTCCAGTTCACGAAGTCTCATGCTACCATGTCGAATGGCTTCCTGCAACTACCGGATCCTTTCGTTCAGGTCTGTTTGTTCAGTTCGAACAGTAGGGGTAGTGATCGGGGAATTTCCCTTTACTTCCCGTCCGACGATGGATAGAGTTTCCTTGGCACACCCTGCTCCGTTTACGGTCTTATTGGCCCAATGAACCCTAGTTACGCACAGATTCAGTAGGGTCGATGGTTGCGCAGCATACCACTGTGTCCGCCGTTGTAAATGGGTGGCTGCCCTGCTCCATCATGGCTACCCTGGCTACGTTCGCCATGCACATCCTCCAATCCATACATGGAACCGCCTTCTACATCTGCGCTCATTCCCCCTCATCTTCCTTTGTGCACACCACACTGGTGGGATTGCCGAGTGTGGTGCCTCTTCCGTCGCCTCTTGCGGCTTCGGCCTATGATTGAAGTTCCACCAGAAGTGACAAAATCCTCCTCCTTTGTTGCACCGTTGTCCTTCGGTTGTTGTCGTGCCTCAGTTGTCATGCATTGTAGTGATCTAATCATGTTGTGACTTCATGCAATCGGTTCTACCATCGTTCGATTTCCTCATCTGAATCCGAGGTGTAGCAACTATCACGCTCCCATGAATTTTTCCATCCGCTATGGGATTCACCCGATCCTGGCCTTGCATTGTTATCTGACAGATGTAGTCCAGTTCATCGTCACTGTCCTCGTCGCGCACCAATTCGGTGTAGTGCACTCCTTCAGCTGGGTCTAACAGAACTATAACCCGGTGTAACTTTTTTTCAAACGTCATTTTCTGTCTTTTTAAGTTGATGACCCCATTCATGTCCATGGCCCAATCTATTCCTAAAAATGCAGGGTATGGATTACTGTCATCAACAATTTCTATTACCTCAAAGTCGGTTTGCGTACTTACGCCTTTAATGTCCACTGTCACCCCTTGCAGTTGGCCCATCAGTAAGATCTTTTGTCGGTTGGCTATCCTCAGTTAAATAGGAGACCACTGTAGTGCGGGCCAACCCATGCTTTCCCACATTTTCTTAGGCAACACATTTGCATCCGACCCTAAATCCAGAATGACCTGGTCCATCTCGTACTCATTGATTTGTGTTGTCATTCGCATCTCCCGTCTAGTGCACAGAGCATGTCTTCCCAGTTTCGAGACTATATGCGGCTCCCCCGACCCTATGCACTTAGTGATTAGCTCTTGTAGTCCTTTAATGGCTCTATTGTCGCACAGCAACTTCATACATGTCTCTAAAAAGGTAGTAAGTATAGAGGGATCCATTCCCGGCTCAATTGGGTCCCTTCTACCTGGAGTAGAGACTTCCGTGAAGCTCTTCTGAGCTTCCGTAGGCGTCTTCTTTGCCTATTCCACTTCAAATTCAGCTTCCCTTGTAGAGGTATTGCGACCCTTCTCATCTTTTGCAGACAGTTTCCGTGCATCCCCCCCGATAGTTGTGCCGCTCCTTAGTACTATGTTTACGCTGGGGTCCTCTTCGCACGGTTCCGACTTCATCATTTGGAAATTTTGAGTTGGAGTGGGCTGTAATACCCCCTTTTTGTGCATTTGGGAAATTAGCGTCGGATAGTCTACCATTTCATGGTCAAACTACTTCTAGTAGGGTTAGTACAATCGCGAGCGTAATGCCCCGGCTCGCCGCAATTATAACAAATCAGCTGCCTGCGGCCCCGGCTAGGCCCCATTCCTCTTCCTCGTCCGCGTCCTTGGAATCCCCCATGGGACCCTGCAGTTGGGTTGAAACCCTGCACCTCAGTCTGCATTCGATAGGTTGGGG
Organism: Pinus taeda; assembly: GCA_000404065.3. Lineage (NCBI taxonomy): Eukaryota > Viridiplantae > Streptophyta > Pinopsida > Pinales > Pinaceae > Pinus > Pinus taeda. The sequence goes on from APFE030153025.1 coordinate 22,942, forward strand.
TCCTCTCCATCATTAGCTCATAGCTTCGACAACTTCACTCATCATGACCTACTGACCTACAAAAGTTGCAATACAGTTGCTATGAAGTCTGGGTATACTTCTACAACAGGTGGCAGTTTCTTGTTGCGTGCTTTCCTCCTACCTAACAAATCATGCACCATAGGGCAGGTGTCACACTTGGTCCTTCTTATACTTCCAGCCTTAATGGCATCGGCCCCCCTCCCGCCAGACAATTTACGAATACGAGGCAGTGGTCTTTGTCATGGCCTTGACCTTTTCATTTGATGCATCCTACTTCTGCATGCGCCTCCGGTCGAGGTGCCCTTTCTTGCTTCAAGCCCTGCATCTCTAAGCATATGTTTTGTAGTTGCGCGTGGAATTGCTGAACTCCCAACCCCGGATCCTGTATTGGAGTTTCATGCAACCTCATTGATGTCTCCAATGCTTCAACTTGGGTTGAGATCTTTTATTGTGATAGCGTCGTCCTCAAATGTGGTGTCAACGATGCCACAAACCACGCGCAATGTTGCACATCCGTCAACGTCATGTTAGCCTCACAGATTGTAATTTTCAACCTCTGATCTAGATCCCATAGGGTTTCACCAAGCATCATCGTGATCTCCTTAAACCCGATGATCAACTGCATTTCTAATTTTGGTCAGCTAAATTCTTTGTTCAGCGTGTCCTGAATCACTGTTATTCCTCATCTATTACGCCTTGGGCTTCCCATACAACCTTTACCACGAACCAGAACTGATCTGGTTCCTCATTTCCTACACCTCTAAGTACCGGCAACTTGATCGCACCTCCCATCCCTACCCTCGATGGTGGCGGTGGTGGGGTATGTGAAGATGGGTTGGATGTAGGTGAAGTAGGTGATGGTGTGGACGGTAGTGGTATTAGTGGAAGGCGTTGTTTTATCAATCGAACTGTGCTTCTTAGAGAGAACCCAGCGAACTCCTCCTCGCTTTCTCGCGAGAATGAAATCAGAGGACTGTTTTCTAATCCTTTGGTCCCTCGATAGCCTCTTCCACTTCTCGTTACCCCAGACATCAATGGATGCACATAACCCATTTTTCACATAACAGCATTTTAATCCAAGTATTCAATGATTTGATGTACTTACCCCGTGGCCCTTGGAGAAAGCGCCTTTCTGCCTCACTGTAACTCACAGTTGTGTCTATCGTGAACTCGGTTATAAACCCTCTTATTACTCGATCCAACTAGTGATCTATTGCCCGTGCAATTTTGTCTTCAGATGCTTCCAGCCTATGTACCAACTTTGGAGTCCACACTATTGGTTGATCAAATCTGCACCTTCCCACACTGTCAGCTAACCTCGTGATCCACTCGTACAGCTTTGTAAAGAAAGACACGAAGAAAATCTCATGGATTTATGTACCGATCCAGCCACCTTTCCTCAGAGATCCGTGGATTTCTGTTTTCCTATACCACAAACTCGTGAAGCTTCTGATCCAACTAGTCTTCAATCTCTTTCTTTGTAGGGTTCTAGCATTCCGACATCAGACATACCTTAGGCAGATCCTGGTCCCGACAACGGAAGCATTTGTTGGGTTATTGGGCCCTGACCCAGGTTTCGAAGAGTGATTAGCCAAACAAATCCCGTAGCTACCATCCCTTTCAGCAACAGCCTATGGAGCGCAAACTGAGGTCTCACCCGAGGTAGCAGGGGAGGGTGCTGGAACCAGGTTTCCACACCCTTGGGATGTCTTGATGTGTTCTGGAGGCGTCGAGAACCATTCTGTGGCCTCCCGCCACTCTAGACTATTATTAGGCTTCTGCGAAGATCTGCACGGGTGTACTTGCTTATTAATGAAATTATTATAGATCTAATCTTCTTATTATAGTCTTTAAGCAAACATTTAACAATAAAACCCAGTACGTGCAATCATAAAAATATATAAACTCATATAACAGATGCATAAACCAGAACACAATAAATCTGCGATACTTCAGAAACCACTTATCTTTATTGAAATCTTCTGTCCATACAACCAAATCTGCCCCGTGCACTCAGCTACAGGGATCCGCGCACTCAGTTGCGGACTCTACTAGGCCTCTACACACACAGCTGCAGAGCCTCTATCTATCTACCAACACCCTTGACTCAGACAAATGCAGATAATAAAACCATAACACCAAGATCCAAGACAAAGACTTCTCCAAAAACTTACCTCTAGCCATAGAGCCTTGCTCTATTTATAGCAGGCTGACTCTCTTCCTATTATTTTACATTATTCTTGGGTGGACAACCCTTTGACTTGACTCATTACAATTTGCGCTCCACGCACTTCGCGGAGTCTTTACCATACTTTTTCCCAAAATTGTGGTCTTTGAGTCCCAAAACCATTACGTCGGGCCTCCGCTACCCAACAGTCATCAAGCTTCCACACTGACTGTTGGGACTTCGTAGTGCATAGTTCCCATAGTCAGTCAATCACCCCTCTTGGTAAAAATTGTGCAATACCTCTCATTAGATGCCTTGTTTGTTGTTGATAATGTTGTGAAATTAGATTTGTAAGAGCTAATGTTTGCTTGCCATGAGTGTCCTTTATGTCCCATAGGTACCACACTCATGAAGCACTCCTCTCTAATAGTAATTGTACCACGCAACCAAATAGAACTGATTCAAGAAAAAACATTGGAAACATAATTAGGGAAGCAGTTGATCAAGTGCCAGTTAACTTGCCAATATATCCACACACTCAGCTATCCATAGAAAGGGATTCAACACTAACATCGTAGCAAGTCCAGCAGTAGTAACATAAGGCAGCAATCGAACACAAGATCATGGAAAGAGGAAGTCGCTGACACAATATAGGGAGAATAAAGTTGTAGAGTAAAAGTGTATTCAATCTTCATGCAGATAGCTTTGGCAATGGAAGCAAAAGGAAGCAGAGGACATCAATAATAGAGCGGAGGAAGAGAAAAAGCAGAGCTTGTAGGTAGCAGAATTGAAGTTGTAGGAGACAGAGAAGAAGTTGAAGGAGGAACAAGAGCTAAGAAGAAGAGAAAGAGAATAAAAGCATAAACAGGAGGAAGAAGAAAGGAAAGGTGTAATGACAAAGAAAATAGCACCCATACAAGTTGAGGAGTCCGAACAACTAGCAGTTGAGGTAGATAGTGAATAGATGCAGGATTGGGAAATGGCTCAGTAGATTGAGTAATTGATTGAGCATACAGACATAGAGCAAGAGCCACAGAATGAAGACACTGGCCTCATGTTGAGAGCACCTGAGGCCACGTCTTAGTGTCAGAACCAATCTTGAGCAAGCAAGGAGAGTTTTTACTCCTTGCTGATGATCTGGTGATGGATGTGTACAATCTATCATTTGATGAGTTGCAGCAAAAGATTGTACAAGTATAGAGAAATTATTTCTCGAATGATCACACATCACCTACATTTATGAAGGAAAGGGTGATAGTGTCAGATGTCAGAAAGCATCTAGTTTCCATGGTCGATACCAATGTGGATTACATAGGAGCCACAAGCTTGAATGTCAAGTTCTTGTTAGCAAAGAATGGACAGATGGAAAATAACTTGCAAGTGGCCAAGTAGAAGGCAGAACAATCCACAAGTTCCGCAATGGTAGAGTTGAGGAAAGTGATACTTGCTAATGTATCAAATCTCGAGGACACCATGCGGAAGCTCTATGATGGATTTGTCACTATGCATAAGGTGATTGTCTATCTACATGGATTTCATCATAGGAGAAAAAGGGTTGTCCAAACTCTCAGGGACATACATGCTACTATTGCCCATGTGCGAGAGTGGACAATGAGGTACAAGGGAGCCCCGTTTTACTTGCATAAGATGATGAAGTTGCAGGCATAGCTAGACAATGCATGAATCCCTATGTTGACCCAAAATTATGAGTAGCTTGCCCTATTCTTCAACAGCATACAGGCTTCATATGCACAGTTTTTTAAGAGTCTAGATGTCATGGTAAGAACGCGTAGGATCCCGTCAATTGGCTCCCTCATCGAAGCTAAGGAAAAGAACCAAATCCGGCTAAATATCTATAGGTACATGGAGAAGCTAAGGCAATATGCCACCAGCGATGACTTGGAGTTGGGCGCAGAAAACATGCAGAGGTGCATTGGTGGTCCCGTTGTAAAGAAGTTGAAGAGTCACTAGGGTAGTTAAAGAATCACAAAGGGGAATTTCAAGGGTCACCCCACCCTTTGTTATAAATATAACCTCATAACTCATAGAACGGGCTTTTGGGAGCCAAGATTTTGACTAGGCTTAGGCTTAGAGAAGGCTTGGGAGTATTGTGACGATCCTTGGCTTCTCCAAAACATAGAGCGAGTATACTTCTTTGGAGGAGTAGGTGTTCATGACTATAATGTTCCACTATTGGGGCTAGTGGTTGTCAACGGTGTATGTATGGATGGAACTTTCACTTATAATAATAATAACTAAGCCAACATGTTTCCATGCATATGTTGTTATTGTATTTGGACTATTCTGGTTGCTTTAGCAATGTATATTGTTTAACTACACATTTTCTTATGAACTATATTGTATGCAATTGTATGAATCTTGTTGAAGGTGTGTTGTTGGATTAACTTGTCACTTTGTTTTGTGGACTATTCCACATTGCAGCTTGTGATTTCATTCTGCTCATGTGTTCCTTTTAGGCTACGTACTATTACAGGCTTCTAAGGGACACACTTCCTTTTCCCCTCTATCTGTTAAAACCCCATGCATCTCACTTTACTCGTTGCAAGGTCAAACAATTGCTTCCAACCAAAGTAATCATATTTAACTCTACGTGATATCGCGGTCAAGGCACTACATTACCACCCACTGTTGGGACTCCTACTCCAAACAACCTAAGGTTTAGTTGGGACTTCTTACGGAGGAGATCCCCTTGAATTTTGGCGGGTTCAGCACCATCAACATTTTTGGCACTAAAAATAGGGCTAGATGACAAGTTGAGCCCTTAAATTCTATTTTGAATCTCCACACATCATTCATGACTTACATCACAATATCAACCCTAACAATTTTTTTTCACGCTCATGATTTTGAAGTGTCGAAGGATGTTATAGATGATTGTTCATTACTTAAATATGATGGTCAAAGCAGAACATCCATGTTAATTCACGAAGTTTCCTTTTTGGGTTTCCGTGATAGGAATGAAGTCCCCTCGGATGACATTGCATGTGGGTTGTTTGCTTACATGTTCGAAGGGCACGTTAAGCAATGGTGTTTCACATTGCCCGCAACCTCTATACACTCTTTCAATCACATGATTAGAGAGTCAAGATGTGCTTTCTTCTTTTATGATCGTAAAGCACTCAATGACAAAATCTTAAATTTATGAAAAGCACCTAATGAATCTATTGCGCACTTTTATGAATTCTTTTGTCATTACTATTTTGAATTTCCAAAAGATGAAGTTGATTGGAAAATTATGATTGAAATTTTTCAGTATCTTCTTCACATTTCAAAAAATCCACAAGAGTTAGAATCTTTCGATCTCCTCCCAGCATACCTCGGTGTCAGAGCTTCTAAATCTAAGATAGACAAGGTTGTTGTCACAAGTGACCCTCCATCCTCTTCTCATCAAATAGCTCTAGCTCCACAAGATGAGGTGGGAGAAGTTGTGAGTCTACCTGTTGAACTGTCACCTTCTCCTCCCACCCCACCTACTCTGGATTTCTGCGCAGAATTGGACTGCAAGCCCAATGGTTGTCAAGTGGTCTCATCCCCTCGACCTTCACCCTCTATTTCCTTTGACCCTTAGGATTTTGGTGTGATGTGTTCATCCATTCTAGATTCCACATGTGATGTTCATGAGGATCAAGTTGTAGATGGATTTGGTGTTGGACAGCCAGCCTGCACTATAATTTTTTATGAGTATGTGTGGGAATCTGAAAAAGCAATTGCGGTGAAGGATGACCTCCTTCTATCTACACCCCATCCTCTTTATCCTGACATCATCCGCAATTCTTCCGTTTATGATTGTGAGAATTTATCCCCAGATGTTTCCACTTCCAATCATTCACAGAATGCACAGGATGTCAGTCTATCATTTGATTGTGGAGAGGACAAATCTTTCTTCCCAAATCCACTTGACCTCTCATATTTCATTTATGGAAATTTAGAGGGTGAAAAAATTTGGTTCTCATCAAAACCCTTTGTATGATTAGTCAAATCATGAAGATTTCAATGTCCATATTGAACTTTTTGATCGTGGTTGTCGTGATCTTTTCACTCATTCATCTGATCACGATTCTTATTCACCTATTGTTGATATTCCTAAGCCACCAATCTTTGATTATCCATCTTCTGATGAAGTGGAAACCCCTCAATATATCAAGGCACTTTAGCCTGAGTTGATGGTTATGTCAGGTTCTTGTAGCCTTGAGGTCAGTTCCACTTCCGATCAAAAATCTGTTGAATCTCCTGAGGGTCCTCATCACTCTCTTATTTACATTGAAAATCAATCTAGTTTACAGTTTTCACATCATCCACCAAAATCACATGATCCTATCGCTCATGCATTGGAGGAGTCATACATCGCAAGAACTGTTGTGAAATGAAAATTCTCTTCCTTATTCATGTTTGCTCGTTTGTTATGTTCAAAATAGTGTGCATCTTTTTCATCCATGCGCAATGTGACACAACACCATGATATGTCTACAGGGTGTCTTTCATGTGCTTTCAATCTTTTCTTTTATGTAGACGCATTCAAGATTCAAACGTTTTGGTTTGCATTGCTTTATCTTTCTTTTTATTGGTTTGCTTTAATATATTTCTTGTTATCCATTCCATCACTTACATGGGTCAACCAATGCATCAGTGGCTGCATTGGAAATATCACTTCATGTGAGTTGGCCCATGCTCTGCTTAGCTTAGGAGTAGGAGTAGTGTTTGCTTTCTTGTTTTGTTTTTTCTTACTTGGGTTTTTTTTGTCTTGCTTCTTTCCTTTGCTTGTTTGTTTGTTTTATCCACCCTTAGGATTAACTTTCCCATGAAATCATGTTTGGCTTCTTGAGACAAGCAGGGTGAAATACAAGAGGACTTGTACAACTATCAACATTTGGTTATCTATATATTCCCTCTCTTATGAAGATCTTGTGTTTCTTTTAGTCGATGATACCCTGATTGAAAATATGTTCCTTTCAAAGTCTTGCACTTTTAACTAATACCACCTACTCTAATTGGTTTTCTATATTAGGTTAACCCATGTCAACTCAGTCAAGTAGTCAGTAAGGTGAGGGGGAAAACATCAACAAGTATGTTAGAGGTATATATAAACATTCTTCTCTGAAGGGAAAACCTCTTCTGCTCTTAATAAGTCGAGATCCCTCTTTCGCCTCATGAATAAATAAGTGTCTATGCATAGTTCTTTGAAAAAAATGAAATGAAAAATAAAATAAAGGCAAAAGAAGAGAAAGTCTTCCTGTGAAAAGACATGAACCAAGTAACTCTGTTAGAATACTGTCTAGGCTCGCTGGCAGCAGAGCAATGCTTATGTTCCTGAAGTGACTCCGTCGGGGTACTGTCCAAGCCTGCTAGCAGCAAAGCAACACCATAGATAAAACTAAACTCCAACAATCTATATTACTTATGCATCAATATACCCCTCATCCCCAATTGAAACAACTTAGTTGACTTGGATTGGTATGTGTGTTGTTGATAAAGAGAATTCTAGGGACTATATCTTTAACTCAAGCTAGTGAAGAAGCCATGACAATCAAAGAATCGAACAATACTTCTGGAAGAGTTAGACTCGCTTTACACAAGACAAGGTCCATACAGAAAGTTGGAGTTCTACTAGTGTGTCGCCAATGTTGTAGCGGCTATAACCACCCTCGAAAATTTTTCCTATGCTTCATTTTGGAGCCTCCCTCCTAAAATCACAACAGCTCATCTTGCACTAACCCAGGTACTTGTGCTTTCATTGAGCTTTATCTTTTCCATGTTGGCTTGTGTTTTCTTACTTTATTTACTATCTAACCCACAAGCTGATCTCTTGACTTGGTTTCAACCCAGTTCCGGGTTTGCCTTAGTGAACGGCACAATCCTTGAGGGCAACTAGCCTTACTCTCAGGAACTCCGCAGTCCAAGCCAGCAGTGAGCCTTCATATCCAGAATTGTGTAGAGCCAGTTGACAGTCAGCCTTCAGCTGGGAAACTGCGCAGAGCATGAGAGGAAACACATAGTCACTCAGCCCATAAATTGTGTAGAATTCTTTCTGCTCAAAAGTTGCTTAGTGCATAAGCCAGAGGGTTGCACAGTCCTTCCTAGAATTGCACAATCTCTCTGGGAAATGCATGGAAGCTTTTCCTAGAAAAGCAAAAGCATCCCTAGGAAGTAGGTGGCACAATGTTATTCCTCTAAGTTTCTGCCAAGGTGTCACTTTTGTCCTTGATCTCAAGCATGCGCGCCATGAATTCCATTTTTTCTTAATTCGATGTAAGAGATGCCTCTAGATCTCATTTTGTATACTCAATCATCAAGCTCTAGCATGCTTGAGGAGATCAAGGAACTTTTGGAGCATCGTTGTCACTTTTCCAGGTGAGTTTTGCGTTTACCGTCTTTTGTCGCCTTTTTTATCGCTTTTGCTTTTTAGCTTGTGAGTGTGTTGTTTCACTTATTTTGTTGAGAAAATGTTGGGTTTTAACTTGTTTTAGCCTGTAGAAGTGTTGTTTCAAGTTTTTCATTTCCTTTCCCAAGTGTCACATGCATTACCTTGTTTTTGCACTAGCAGTTGTTGTTGCAGCAACTCTCTCCACATGCTTCGTTCTCCTTCTGTTTGATTGATCCCTACACTTATTTTACTTGCATGCATCATTACTCAATCAGATCTACACTTAACATCACACCATCCTTTAGATATGTTTGATTGCACACTCCCCTTGGAAAGATCTGGGCTCCCCTTGCCCGGATCTCACATTCACTTACATGCATTGCGCAATCTGGAAGCTCAAGGCCTCTACCTTGGCTTCTGGAATTGCACAAAGATTGTCTTGGCCTGGCTCCAATTGTGCACTATGCAATTCAAGGAGCCAGTATCTCTGCTTGGTCCTCAGGCTATGCCCCAGACTGAATTACGCATTGCGTAGTTCCAATCATCAATCTTCCACACTGACTACTGGGACTGTGGAATGTGCAGTTCCCACAGTCAGTCAGTCACCCCTCTTGGTCAAAATTGTGCAATCCCCTCATTAGATGCCCTGATTGTTTCTTGATCATACTGTGAAGTTAGATTTGTAAGAACTAATGTTTGCTTTCCATGAGTGTCCTTTTTGTCCCACATGTACCACACTCGTGAAGCACTCGTCTCTAGAAATGATTGTACCATGGCACCAAAGAGAGTTGCTTCAAGAAATAACACTAGAAGGAGTATTAGGGAAGTAGTTGAGCAAGTCCCAGTTAAATTGCCAATATATGCAGACACTCAGTTGTCCATAGAAAAGGAGTCAACACAAACATGGCAACAAGTCTAGCAGCGGTAGAAGAAGGTAGCAATCCAGCACAAGATCACGGAAAGAGGAAGTTGTTGACATAATACAAGGAGAACAAAGCTGCAGAGTAAAATTATATTCAATCTTCATTCAGACAGCTTTGGCAGTGGAAGCAAAAGGAAGCAAAGGGCACTGACAGTAGAGCAAAGGAAGAGAAAAAGCAAAGCTTGCAAGTAACAGAACTGAATTTTCAAGAGACGTAGAAGAAGAGAAAGAGAAGAAAAGAATAAACAAGAGGAAGAAGAAAGGCAAGGTGCAATGACATAGAAAACAATTCCCATACAGGTTGAGGAGTCATAATAGCTAGCAACTAAGGTAGATAATGAATAGATGCAAGATTGGAAAATGGCTCAATAAATTGAGCATTTGATTGAGAAGACGGACATGGAGTTAGAGTAGGAGTCACGAAATGAAGGCACTAACCTCATGCCAAGAGCACCCGAGGCCACCTCTCAGTCTCTACCACCTCTAGTGTTAGAACCAGTCCCGAGAGAGAAAGAATAGGTTGTACTCCTTGATGATGATCTAGTGATAGATGTGTATAAGCTATCATTTGATGAGTTGCAGTAGAAGATTGTACAAGCACAGAGAAAGCATTTCCCAGATGATCACACGTCACCTATATTTATGAAATAAAGGGTGATAATGTCAAATGTCAGAAAGCATCAAGTCCCCATGATCGATGCCATTGTGGCTTACGCGAGAGCCACGAGCCCGAATGTCAAGTTCATGTTAACAAACAATGGACAGATGGCAAAGAACTTACAAGGGGCCAAGAAGAAGGCAGAACAATCCACAGGTTCCGCAATGGCAGAGATGAGGAAAGAGATACATGCTATGAAATATTTAGAACACCATGTAAAAGAAATATGACGGATTTGTCAATGTGCATAATGCGGTTATCTATCTACATGGCTTTTAGCAGGGACATACATTGATCCAAAATGGATTTTGGATGGACTCCTAAGTCTAAGTGTTTCTCACAAAGGAAAATTAAAGTCCAAGGAAGTTCCTAGAAATAGCCCCATTGCAGAGATCTTTTCATTTTGAATCTACTGCAACTTGAATGGGCAAAAACGGACATCGGATGCAGAAGTTATCACAAAAAGACGTTGCCCTTTATCCTTTGGAAAAAGAGGCAAAATCTTCAAAAAATGGCAAAAAGCACCTTATAGAGGCAAATCGCATCGGAAGGGTGATCGAAGGACTTAAACGGAGGCAGAAGAGACCCCCCGGATCACCGATCTTCGATATATCAGGTCGGAGATAGGCCTGTGTTCAATGGCGAGACCCTGGGCCGAGCGATATTGCGATCGCCGAAATCGGCAGATCGGCATCGGTGATGCCACGAGGCAAAGGACGGACCCCGAGCCAACGCGACTTGCGATTGTGATATATCACATCGCAACGTCACATCGCAGTGATGTAGAAAGGGGGATAACACTGGACCCGATGGATTTTATACGCGTGGAAATATAAATTTTGAGATCCGATATATGTCGGGTATTTGTGTATTGGCGCATTTCGACATGAAAACCGAAATAAAAAGGAAAATTCCCCGAAGTGATGCGATGCTATCTAGACCGTCGGATCGCGAGATCATATCGACGATCAGGATTAAATTGGTGATCAGCAATCGGTGGTCCCCAATAACAGGGCCAATATGATTTGCGATAGCGATAGGCGAACCCGATGTGATTATAGGGCGGATGCGATAAATTTTGAAGTCCGCTAGAAAGGATTTTGTCAGGTTTATCACGTATTTCCCGTGTAATTAGGATTTTTCCTAATTGGCAATGCGATGCGATATACCGCCAAATGGTAGACCCAATAGGGATTTTAGGGGCGATTGAAGGGAATTTCACGTTCGAGAATCACACCGATAGTGTATTTTGCGGACATTCCCTGTGTAAGGGAATTTTCTCAAATTTCGGGTTTTTTCCTAAAAAACAGCGTCGATCCCTTTGTAATAGCTCTTGATCATTGATGCACGCTACAGGTGGGCATTTTTTACCAACAATGATGCGTTTGAAGCCACAAAGCTATAGAACCAGGTGGCCAGTCGAACAGATAATGCGCAGAGAAGTCGCAGGGCCGCAGAGGGATAATGAACCATAGAGAAACGGCTGGGGAAGCCAAAAAGCCAGAAAGGTACCTCAAAATAGGTAGAGAGAGAGATCAATTAGGAGGAGGAGAAGCAAAAGAGGCAAAGAGAGAAAAACATGAATGCGTAGAGCAGCCGAGGGAGTCACTTGGAGGTTAACTCAAAAGCCAGAGAGTTGTAAGTGCAGAAAGCAAGAGCTAGAGCCAGAGTCAGAGCCGAGAGCCAGAAAGCTGAAGAGCTTCAAGAGCAAGGGATAAGATGGTGTTCTAAGCCCACTGAGTTCTGTGTAAACCAGTGGACTTGAGCGTGGAGCTTGTAAAAGAATTATTGCCATAATCCCAGAGAGCCTAGTTGAGTTGACTAGAGCTCAAGGAGACGTAGCCCAAGAGTTTTGGGTGAACTCCAAATTAATATCGTTGTTCTGTGCGTTTGTTTTATTGCTGCACTGTTTACTGTTTTATGTATTTACATATCAGCATAAGCAATTGAACTTACAACACGTAACAGTTTTAAAATAAACATAAGCATACACCTATATTTTCAAGCATATTATCAATTCCACATTGGTTAATCAATAAGACTTGGGAATATTTAAAGCTTTGGAAGTGGGAGAGGTTCTTATAAGTTAGACAAGAAGCCTAAGTGCCCCATTTTCAGATCATACATGCTACTATCGCCCATGTGCAAGAGTGGACAATGAGGTACAAGGGAGCCCCGTTTTACTTGCATAAGATAATGAAGTCGCTGGAAAAGCTAGACAAAGCATGAATCCGGATGCACGAATCTGGATGTTGAACCAGAATTATGAGCAACTCACCCAGTTCATCAACAGCATACAAGCTTCATATGCATGGTTGTTTAAGAGTTTGGATGTCATGGTAATAATGCACAGGATCCCGTCAATCGGTTCCCTCACCAAAGCTAAGGAAAGGAACCAAGTTTGGCTAGAGATCAACATGTACATTGAGCATCTAAGGCAAGAGGCCACCAGCGATGACTTGGAGCTAGGCGCAAAAAACATGCAGAGGTACATTAGTGATCCCATCGTAGTCAAGACCATGCTACACATGCTTCAGGATGAGTTGGACAAGGGTTCCAAGACTAGATACCCAGAAGCTATGGAGGCAAGAGTCTGCTATCAGAAATACATCATCAAGTAGTTTTGGGACACCATAGCATAGTACCAAGCTTTGTACCAGTACGTTACCAAGAAGCATCAAGTGGAGGTTTCCAAGTTGGTCTTTCCCCAAACTTTTGAGTCATAGTGTTTGTCTTGTGAGATTGTCTCTGGCCTATTTTGTCTCACATGGATACATGTGGAGAATGTATATTATTTGTAAATATGTTGTAAGTGAAATTCCAAGTTTCATTAGTGGAATGTTAACAAACACTATGTAATGTAAAGAGTTATTTGTAAAGAAGTTGAAGAGTCATGAGGGTAGTTAAAGAGTCAGAAAGGGGAATGTCATGGGTCACCCCACCCTTTGTTATAAATAGAACCTCATAACTTATAGAACAGGCTTTTGGGAACCAAACTTTTAGCTAGGCTTAGGATTAGAGAAGGCTTGGGAGTATTGTGACGAGCCTTGGCTTCTCCACATCATAGAGTGAGTATACTTCTTTGGAGGAGCAAGTATTCATGATTGTAATGTTCTACTATTGGGGCGAGTGGTTGTCAATGGTGTATGTATGGATGGAACTCTCACTTATAATAATAATAACTGAGACAACACGTTTTCATGCATATGTTGTTACTATAGTTGGCCTATTCTGGTTGCTTTAATAATGTATGTTGTTTAACTTACGCATTTTCTTATGAACTATTTTATATGCAATTGCATGAATCTTGTTGAAGGCGTGCTGTTGGATTAACCCGTCACTTTGTTTTGTGGACTATTCTGCATTGCAGCTTGTAATGTCATTCCGCTGGTGTGTTGCTTTCAGCCTGCGTACTATTATAGGCTTCTAAGGGACACACTTCCTTTTCCCCTCCATGTGTTAGAACCCCCATGCATCTCACTTGACTTGTTGCAAGGTCACACACTTGCTTCCGACCAAAGTCATCATACTTATCTATGCGCGCTACTGCGGTCAAGGCACTACATTACCACCCACTGTTGAGATTCCTACTCTAAACGGTCTGAGGTCTAGTTGGGACTTCTTAATGAGGAGATCCCCTTGAATGTTGGTGGGTCCCACACCGTCAGTAGTTATATTTAAATTTAATTTATGAATCTTCATTTTTCAAGGCTCATACATTCCCATGGTTAGAGGGAACAGTGAACAGAGCACGGGTTTCCAGATCTAGGGTTTGAAGCTGGACAAAAACAAGGTCAGGCTTGCAGAACTGTTCAGAAGGGGACAGATCCTAACTGGCCAAATGGTAAACGAGGGGTCCATAGGGACCCCCACATACAAACAAATCATTATGAATAAACAACCAACTCAGAAGGGGGTGCAGATAGTAAGGCTTGATAGGTCAAGACCAGTAGAAGAGACCAGTAAGAACAGAAATGAAAACAGAGATAAGGCAGAGTGATCTGCCAATTAACAGAAGGAGAAAGAGAACGACCGCCGATTCAACGAACATAGAAAGGACAAGGAGGAACAAGCAAACGCAGAACAGCAGAATAACAGTGGAGAGGAGCAGGAAAATCCGGAATACATAGCAACGGAGGAAGAAAATGAAGTAGAGGACAATACTCAAGAGAATCTCACCCACAAACCAACTGAGGGCCCATGCAAACCCAGAGCAGCAGAAATCTTGAGAGTAGTACTAACGGATTACGAAATACAAGCCTACAGAGACCACATGGCTAAGCATGCAGTGATCTGCAGATTTATGGGACTATGGCCAACGGAAAGAGCATTATGTCAGTGGATTAAATAGCATTGGAGACCCAAAGGAGATGTCAGTTTGCACCTGGGAGAAAAAGGCTTCTTCACAGTGGTATTCTCCAATCTGGAGGATCTGTACAGAGTCTTTGATGGAGGCCCCTACTTCTTTGCTTCAGCTGGCCTCTACATGAAGCCTTGGAAACCTAATTTTGTACTAGAGAAGGAAACTTTCAAGAGGTCCCAGTCTGGATCTGTCTCTTTGCGCTCCCAATAGACTATTTGGGCCTAGCCGCACTCAAACAAATTGGGGACAAATTAGGAACATTCATCAAAGCTTCAGAAGCCACTTTACAAAAAAGATACACTTCATGTGCTCGGATCTGTGTGGAGATGGATGTTTCAGGAGCATTGCATGAAGGTCTATGGCTCGAATACAGAGACGAGGATTACTTTCAAGCCATCGACTATGAGCAAATCCCGTTCCGATGCAAAAAGTGCCATGAACATGGACACTTAATAAGGGAATGCCCATTAAACAAGACGACAGAGACACAAAAGGAAGACCAGGAAGGAAAGCTTAAGGATACCTTCACTTGTCCAAAACCTAGACAGAGAGCACACAGAAGGCAACCAAACAAAACAAACGAAGCACAAGCTAACACAAGCAATGCTTTCAAAGTTCTGGAAAATGAAAAGGATATAGAGAACCAGAATAAGGAGAGCACGAACCATGAAGCAAATAAAGCAGCAACAGTGACAGCAACCAAAGGAGCGGAAGAGGAGAATCCACACAGCACAAAAATCATTCAGGAGGGCACAGAAGAAGTAGAGGAAGACTCAGAAATGGTCACAAGTGATATAGGAAGTGAGGACATGGAACTCCAGGAGATTCTTGGGCTAGAAGGAGTCAATCTCCCAGACATGGTGGAAGATTGGAGGAAAAAAGGGGTGGAAAACATCTCGGAGGAGGAAATCCGGAAAATCAATGCAATCATCATAGCCAAGCAAAAGGCCGAAATGGAAATGCATAATAGGAAAATGGGAGTAGTAAAAGGAAGAGGAGCGAGATCGAAGAGTGCACTTCAAATAACCTCGAGCTCCTCTCAGAAGAAGAAACAAGGATGAAGAACAAACAGTGAAGTACTTCAGGAAATGGGATACATGCTCATCAACTCGGGTAAGATGAAAGCACTTGATGCCTTCTCTTTTGGTTCTTAAATCTAAAATGTTTTAAATGAAAATCTTCTCATGGAATGTTATAGGGCTCAATGGCCAAACAAAACAAAGATTGCTAAAGAGGAAAATTCAACAGGAAAAGCTGGATTTAATTTTGGTACAAGAAACTAAATGTACAAGTAACATCATTCAGATTGTTAACAGGAAATTAGGTAAAAGATTGGAACAAATGAACATAAACAGTTAAGGATGGGAGGGAGGTCTAGTAACATGGTGGAATCCTCATGTCCTCAGAGTACTCTCCTCGGAAGCATCCAGATATTATTTAGCCTTAGAATGTCAAGTAATAGGCAACTCAGACATCTATTTATGTATCAATGTCTATGGGCCTCAAAAATTAGACGAGAAGCTCAAATTAATAAATTCGCTAGTAAAGCTGAAGCAAAGGTATCCCAAAGCAAAGGTTATCATAGGAGGGGACTTTAACATGATAACCTCACTGTCGGAAAAAAAGGGAGGAATCAGAAAGTTAAACAAGGATTCTGGAGCTTTTGTGGAGTTCATAACGTCAGCAAAACTGATAGATATCCAGCCCAGGAGTGGGGCTTTCACCTGGAACAACAGGAGGGGAGGGGAAAGACAAATTGCCTCCCGTCTAGACAGATTCCTGGTCTCTGAAAATCTGTTACTGGAAGGTGTAACTATATTTTCTGATATTCTCCCCTGTGGAGGATCTGATCACTAGCCCATTTCACTCACGACCACTATTCTAGGTACGCCCAGAAACAAACCATTCAGGTTTGAAAAATTTTGGCTAAATCATCCGGATTTCATCCAGCTAGTAGAAAAATGGTGGCAAGAACCAGTGGAACTTAGAGGTACTAAAATGTACAAGTTGCAAGGCAAATTAAAACACGTTAAGCATAGAATCAAAGAATGGAACACAAAGGTCTTTGGAAACATTTTCAAAGAGAAAATTAAGATAGAAGAGCAGCTAGAGAAGATACACAATGAATGGATTCAGGGCATCAGTAATCTAGACACAGTGGATCAGGAAAAATTGTTGATGCAACAATGGCAAGACAGATGCCAGCAGGAAGAAATGTTGTGGAGACAGAAATCCAGAATTCAATGACTCAAGGAAGGAGAACAAAATACCAAATTCTTTCATAGATCGGCGTTGGACTATAGAGGGGTTAACAAGATCCTCAGCCTCAAAAATGATCAAGGGGAGCGTCTTGAAAATCATCAAGACATTGCTACCTTACTCACGGAGCACTTCAATAACATTGCCCAGGAACCAGAGATAGACAAAACGGAGGCTATTGGGAACCTCATTAAATCAATCCATGTATCTATTTCTAATTAACAAATTAAACTCTAAGCAGAGAAATCTCTTTAGAAGAAGTGGAGGAAGCGGTCAAGGAAATGCCCAATGACAAAGCGCCAGGACCTGATGGCTTCACCATAAATTTTTACAAAGCCTGTTGGGAGATAGTTAAATGGGAAGTATGGGAAGTGTTGGAGGACTCTCGACGCTCTGCATCGATTCTGAAAGCTTTAAACTCCACCTTCCTAGCTCTAATCCCAAAGAAGCGGAAGCCACAACCCCTGCCAAATTTCGTCCCATTGCTCTTTGCAACGTCCTGTACAAAATTATCTCTAAGGTCATAGCCAACAGATTGAAGCCTATTCTTCCTGGTCTCATCTCCGAAGAACAATCTGGATATGTTGAGGGGAGACAAATCTTGGACAACATCCTGTTGGCACAAGAGATGGTCCACACTCTGCAATCCAGAAAAGTGGCTGGTATGATGATGCAACTTGACCTATCGAAGGTGTATGACAAAGCAAGCTGGAACTACTTGGAAGCAATCCTCACAGCCTTCGATTTTGCCAGTCATTAGATCAGATGGATTATGGCCCTAATCAAATCAACCAGATTCTCCATACTCGTTAACGGCGCCCCGGCCAACCAATTCACTCCCTCTCGAGGGCTTAGACAAGGAGACCCTCTGTCCCCTTTCCTTTTTGTAATTTTGATGGAAGGACTGAGCAGGCTCATTAGGCAGGCTAAGGAGGAAGGTAAGATCAAGGGATTGCAACCACTTACATCCATTCCAGCAACTACGCATCAACAATTCGTGGACGACACTATGCTGCATGGATCACCTACTGTAAAAGAAGCTCAAATAAGAATATCCTAAACCTGTTCAGCGAGGCCTCAGGTATGGATATCAACCTTTCCAAATCAACCATTTTCTTTTTCAATACGAATATTGTGGTTCAGAGAAACCTTTCGCGCATTCTAGGTTTCCGAAGAGGCAATCTGCCCTCCAGGTACTTAGGAGCTCCTCTCTCTGATAAATTATGGCAAAAGTCTCATTGGGAAAAACTACTTGACAACCTAAAGAAAAGATGCCAGCACTGGACTCACAGGGCTCTCAATTTAGCTGGAAGGTTAGTCTTGACCAAAGCGGTCCTTCAGGCTATCCCACAATATATGCTTTCTATTATCCCGGCTCCCCAAGGAATCCTTCAAAAAATCAGAACCATTCAGAGAACTTTCCTATGGTCTGGTAATGCAGAGAAAAGAAAATGGTCGCTAGTTGCTTGGAACAAACTTTGCAAGCCGAAGATCTTAGGCGGGTTAAACCTTCTATATCCCCTAACCATAAACAAGCTTGTGGAGCCAAACTATGGTGGAAGTGGTTAAAGGAACCTAATTTACCATGGGCTCGTCACTGGAAGGCTAAATATGCCCCCTCACGAAGTAATCAGGATTTAATTAGAATGCCAGAAAGCCCAGAGGGCTCCCTAATTTGGAATCTGGCAAGGAAAAATAGAGACATCATTCAGGAGAATAGTTTCTGGGAAGTACGCAATGGCAAAACAGCCTCTTTTGGGAGGACGCATGGCAACAACATCCCAAATTGGAAAAACCAGAGCTTGCAGAATTACAAAGAAGACTGCAAGAACAGGGGAGGCTAGCGGTTCACCACTATTGGGTGCAGGATAACAGTGACATGACATGGAGAAAATGGGCAAAAAGCGAGATAGAGAATATAGGGGAAGGGAATGCAAATGCCAACAACCTGAACAGTATATTAGATAGGAGGAAAATCAGGACAGCAGAGGACAGCGACAAGCTAAGATGGGGAAATCAAGGAGGGGGTAACTTCACTCTCAAAGAGGCTAGATTATGCATCGAAAAGGTAGAGCAGATGGGCAAGGTAGCTTGGAGAAGTAAGGTTTGGGACTCCCAAAGCTGGCCGAAAATTAGGACCTTTCTGTGGCTACTAATGCAGAGGAAGACACTCACGTGGGAGAATCTTCGGAAAAAAGGGTTCAGTGGCCCGTCAAAATGTCCGCTCTGCAACAGGGAAGAGGAGACCATGAACCATCTTTTCAACAACTGTGACTTAGCCGACAATTTGTGGAAATGGGCAAAAAAAATCATGAAGCAAACAGACAGAAACAGAGACTCGATCCAGGAGACCATTGAGAAATGGCGAGGAAATTTCTTGAGCAATCAAAAAGTAAACACCATCTGGAAATTATTACCAGGGTTCATCACCTGGGCTCTATGGAAAGAGAGAAATAGAAGGGTGTTTTGGGATGAAACCAGACATATTACCCACTCATATGAGACCATCAAGCAAAATATAAAACAACTGGTCATGATAAAATGCAAAACAGAGTAGAAAGATAAAGCCATGGGTGAAGACTTACGAATTTTGAGGACCTTTGACTTGGATAAAGAGCCTGAAAGTCTAACGGGTAGGCAGCAATAGGAATTCAGAACCACCATAAACATCTGGAAGCGTCCTCCACCCGGCTTCCTCAAGCTGAACTTCGATGGAGCCTCGAGAGGCAACCCGGTCTCGCTGGCATCGGAGGGGTCATCAGAAACAGTTATGGTGAAATTCTGCATATTTACGGTAGGGCATTGGGAGAAGGAAGGAACAACGAAATGGAATTCACAGCAATGGAGCAGGGTCTCAGAATTCTACGAAGCCTCCAAGCGGGTGCTGCTGTGATAGAGGGTGACTCTCAGCTTGCCATCACAGCAGCCAAGAAAATGTATGCTGGAACGAAGGCGAGCAAGGTAACGTAACATTGGAGATTAGAAAAGGTCACAGAAAGCATAGCAGAGCATTTGGGGTGGCTGAAAGGATTGGTTTTTCAGGTGGTATGTCGCAAGGCCAACACCGTAGCAGACCACTTGGCGAACGTCGGTATAGAGAACCCCACCACGATTTGGGACAGATGTTGGCAGGACGTCAACTGCCCGAATTTAAAAGAGGATTGTACCTGGCTCTCAAGGAAAGATCTATTGAATGAGAGTTAGGTGCGAGTGGGAGGTGGATGTCATACGCATAACGGCATGACAATGATAACAGTGAATGCTATGAAAGGAAGTAAAGGACAGCAGGAGAACGAAGGACAAACCGGTCAAGAGCAATCAATGCTCAAGCAGGGGAAGGCAAAACATCGGTTTAAAATGACCAGGACAGAAGAGCGCCGCCAATCCAATATCGGGCGAGGGGACACCTGGATAGAAACGAAGAAGATCAGGAAGGGTGATCGCAAAGGAAATCTGTGGGATCATCAATGGAATTCTAATCCATTAACCAACAATTATGACGACCACACAAGACAGCATCAGGGCAACAAACGAATGGGTTACGAAGCTACGAACAACAACATCTATTTAAATAGAACCGCTAGGCCCAGAATGAGAATCAGTTCTGCTAAAGGCGAGCAAAAGAGAGGTTCCTTCATCTTCAAATTGCCAAGGTTCCATTGTAGTGCAGGCAGCAGGATGGCGAGCGGAGGAAGTCGAAACGCCTCGGCTAACAAAGAGCTGAAGCGAGCCAAAGCGGCTTACGAGACCCACACCTCCCATAGGGAGAAAAGAAGAATCGAGGAGCTCGAAGCCATGAACGAAGAAGAAAAGAAAATGGACCAGCAGGATCTGGTTAAGGAAGTCGACTGGGTGCAAGACCCCGGCACGGTCACCACACGGGCAACGCAGTTTGTTAGAACCCAGACGGGGATGTGGAGATTGAAGATGATGCTGGCCAAAGCAATCAGTATGCATGGGGACTCGGCCAACCCACTGCGACAGGCTCATCAGACTCTAGCTTCGGCCAATGAGGAGCACGCAGCCATTTTGGAAAGCTTGGATTTCAAGATAAGCAGCATGGAGCAGCAACTCGACACCATTTCGAAGAAATTCACGGTTCTGATCAGCCTGCTAAGGAACACCATTAATCAGGAGGGTCGGGCTACCGGGGAAACTTCGGGAGGGGCAAAGAATCCAAATGCTCTTCTGTCGCCCGTTCTAGCAGACCAGGCCAAGGCATCTAATGCGTAGGAGAAATCCAGAAATTACATTGTACTGGACACCTACTGAATGCATGCACTCTGCAGGTTATGCAGTCTGGTGTTCTTTTTTCTGTTTTTCCTGTTTGGATTTATCCACGGTTGTTAGAGGTTTTTTGGAAAAGGGCTTCTCTGTTTCAACCCTATAACTAGTCTTTGGTTAATGGATGTCAGTTTTTTTGTAAGATCCCATTTCTCTGGCTGCCCTGCGTGGTAGGCTCATGGATCTATCGGGTATGGTTAATGGAAAAATATGCTGAAGTAGGTCTCTTACTGCTCTGGCAATCTTTTTGTACAATATGTATTTTCGTATAATATAACAACGCTGATTTAAAAAAAAAAAAAAGATATCCTCATATTTATGCCATAGCCTTAATATGTAGATCATATGGGGAAGCAAATTATACTTACCTTAAAAATGTTGGAGTCTCAATCAGGTGTAATCAAAATTGGTTATATGTTCAATTGGGATACAATTTTATCCCATTCAATGAAAAGAACCATAGAGAACATTAAAAATCCAACTACTAAGATCCTCCCTACTTTTTATGTCATTGTATTTGGTTGATAATATGTACAAGCAATTATTTTCTTCATCTGAATTGGGATTGAAATATGGTTCTAGAAGTCATGCTTATGTTTATGTTTATTGTTTATTGTTAGAGACTATATGAAAACATGTAGAAAAGGAATTATGCACAGTTGTGTGATCATTTCTCTATTCCACTACACAAATTAATATTTTGTAACCTATGCCTTGCAATCACTAAAAAAGCAAGTATGCTCGTATAAAGAAGCACTATAAAGTTATGTGAAAGAAGATGACATTTATCTTAAAATATATGGAATCACTATTGTGTCTCATACTTTGTCTAAGTCTGTCCCTATTAGGTTGGTACGAAGAGAGATAGCTTATCAAAATATAATCCTTAGTTTTAATATTTCCTTAGAATAAAAAACTCTAGGAGAAAAGGATCCATTCCTTACAATATGTATATTAGGAATTATAATGATCCAAAATGGATCCTAAAATCTCTAAGTCTAAGTCTTTAACACTATCGGAAAACACTATCACAGAACAAAAACCATGAAGAATTGGCAAAAACAGAGAAAGAAAAGGTTGAAGTAACGTTGCATCTAAGCCGTCGGATAGGTCAGATCAACGGCTCGGATTAAATTAGGACATCGCATCGGAGCAGTCTAGTGAAGTGTATCGAAGGCAGCCTTATGAGAAATGCGACTGCGACCCAGTGACATAACGTGGACCACTGATCGAGCGCGATCAATGGCCGAGATTACATCATCACATCGCAGATTCCAATGGGGAAAGGCCCAAACTGCAAGCCCAAAGACCATCCGATATGCAACTTATCGCATCACAAAACAACAAAGGGGAATGACCCGAAGACTATGTGATATACACAGACCCGAAAGGTTTATAAACACAGCCTTATGTTATTTGAGTTCCATGGTAAACAGTATTTCTGGCGGGTTCAGGTGGTAAGTGGTATTGGACGAGCTCCGCCCGAAACCATACACTGACCGACACATAGCATGTAGGAAGGAGAAAGAAAACTGTTTTTTCAGTCGGGTGATCTCCGCGGAAGTAAGCCATCCGAAATGCACATCAGCCATCAGATCAAATGGTTGTAGATCAATGGTGCAAAATGCATGAGCAGGTTGGATGATCAGGATGGATGTGAACTGTTGAATTGAAGGCAGATCAACAGTGGGCTTGTGACAGCAATAAAAGGCGGACTCGAGAGGATTATACAACGAAATTTACACCATTTGAAGTCCGGTTTTAATGTTGTGGTCGGGTTTTTCATTGGTTTTCAATGTATTTTTGTTAGTATCATATAAAGACCAAATATGTGTTATATCGAAGAATTGTTTGCAGGAAGACTGAACAGTCAGTTTCACTGCACCCGCCGATCCTTCCGTTTCTAAAAGACACTGTTCTAGTGCCTTAAGTGTTTATTACAATGAGTGTTTAATGCTTAAAAGGGAGAGTCTGTGTACTCTTTCAGACTCGAGGATTTCGAGTAAATCCCTATTGTTTTGTCATTGTTGTGTTGAGACTCTATTCGAGCTCACACTTGTAATATTCTACTCTTAAAGACATAATATTATGTTGTTGTAACTTGGCCTTATGCTCATGAACAATGGAATCATGATTTTCCCTTTGAGAATGTTATTTCTTGGGAAGAAGTGAAAAAAAGACTAAATCCTATAAATCAAAATTAACTCAAGGTACAATATCTAAAGAAAAAACAAGGCAAGAAACTGCAATTGCAAAGAAAAAGCTTATAGAAGTTGACCACTTAGAAAAGAAAGAGGAGGAGGAGAAAGTTAATGCACCTAAACCAAAATGGTTAAGGTTAGAGAAAGAATAAGGGGCGAGTGAGGGGATTCATTCTTAATCTCAATGTAAATAATATAATAGACTATTCTTGGGGCCTCGAATAGTTAGAAAATAACCCTAGAGAAGCTTATGGCATGATGCAAGGTTTAATGTTGGCAAAAGAAGTTCATATGAAGAATTTGGTGGTTATCAGAGATTCACTAATCATCATTCAACACTTGGTGTGAGCAACATTGCCCACAATTTAAGAGGCATTATAGAAACAATCTAGGCATTGAAGCAATCCTTCTCCAAGACTCATTTTTACCATGTTCCGAGAATGCACAAATCAAACGCAAATAGGTTGGCCAATGAAGGTGTGAAATTAGAGGATTTTTTCCTAAATCAAAATCCATTCCCTAAAAATGAGTTTGTATAACATGAAAAGGTTAGTTAAAGGATAGGGAGGGGCCATGTCTCTCTATATGGCCTCCCTTCCCAATTCGACACTTGAATTTAGTTGGTTTAACAAAGGGATTTAATTTCGATGTGAAAGCTTATGCATGGGATAGGTATCACTAGAGTTTGCACTAAGGTTAATTTCATCACCCCTCGTCCATTATGTGTGATTCCATTATTTTAAATGCATGGTGATAAGACTAGGAGTAATTGTCATAGTTGGAAACCCACCTCCATTGAAGCCTTCAACACTCAAGGAACATGTGTTGGATCATCACAGAGGCATCAGGGAAGACATCCACATACGAACACGGGAAAGAAGCAAGGAAAGCCTATTTAGGGGAAATTGAAGTAGTGAATGGGATAAACACCTTCTAGCAGCAACTTCCCTTGACTCAATGATTATATGTTTTGGAAAGTGGTGGACAAAAAACAAAAGCATGGTTGGCTCAAAGGTTGGCTAGCCTGTCACTCACAAGGTTGATGTTAAATGGAAACTTGCATTCTACCTTTATAATTCGTAGTTAAAACTCATTGTGAATGTTGAAATTCATAGGAAAGTAGCACAGGCTCCAATCTGGCATGTCTTGTATGTTTCGATTGTTAAGGCGTATAATTTCCATAATTGAATAATAGTTTGGTTAGTGTTACTTTTATTGCTTTCTACTTCAATTCAACATGTAGGAAGGTGATTGATTCATGGTGGAATACACATTGGGTATGTGTTGTCTTGTGGAAGAGTATTTTTTGTTTTGATATTCTTTGGACATCCCTTCGGAGGATGCATAAGGGACAGCAGGACCCTCTCTCTATCTAGTCTTCACCCAAAGTTGTAATTGTTAAGGCAGTGTCAATGTTGGTTACAAGAAACAATGTTTTTCTCCCTGGATTTCTTGATATGAAGTCTCTTGTCACTCAAATGGATAAGATGGAAGAAAACCTAACTATCCTACTCACAAAGCTAAATCATCTATATGACTTAGTCATGATGACAATGGAGCTCATGGTAGAAGATAGAACTTACTAAAATAACACAGGACGAAGTGGATAGCCTGCAACAACAAGTGTGAGGATTTGGACACTATTATAAAGTCAATAAGCCATCATTCCCCCTCCAACCAAAGTGAGGAAAGCACTAGTAATGTGGTTAATATCAATCTGAATGTGCCTCTTTTAAAGGAGGGAAATTATGAAGCTTAGTTTATAGGTCGATTGTAACAAACTTCAATTATGTTTTGTAAATTTTGTATGATATTACAAGTATTTTGGGAAGCCTTTACTTCCAAAGACTTATCTCTTATTAGGCAAGTAAGCTGTTAGATAGGTATCTTAGATGGTAGATTTGATGAGGTTTTAGTTTCATCTGACTTTGGCTTATAGACAAATGTAATCAGTTGATGTACAGGTTGTGATCCAAGTGTAGAGTTTTTGCATAATATAAAATGTTCATTATAGTTATTAAAAAAAGGGTTAGAAAAATACGAAAAGGATAAAAAAATAACAACATAATTGAAAATGGTTGAGGAAGTGTTGAAAAATGTAGCAAGAAAGTCTCAATTTTATTTTTCCTTAGTCAAATTAAGAAAATTCAAATAAACACATCAGCAAACAGCTTAGATGTAGTTAACTTGTTTGACATGGCTTGTGTCACTTAGTTTACTCAGTAAATTTGACTTAGATGGCTTGGAGTTCAATTAAGCATGTGTGATTTCTAATTTGTAGAAATCAAGCTCAATTATTTCAAGTTATTTCGAGTTAAACTAGTTCTAATAGTTGGAGGAACTGATGGAAGTCAGTTGTGCAGTGGGAAAGTAGTCAAACTCGTTGATCATCTAGTTAACTGATCAATCATTCAAAAATAGCTAGTACATGCAGATAATTCGAGTTCCCCATTTGTGGTGGCGATTCCAAGGTAGTGTAACATCATTTGTATACTAGTTCTAAGTGTATAGGTCTTGCATGCAACCAGATGATCAACCTTGGGATTTGTGCAGTCAATAGGAAAATTCCTAAATAATAGGGGCCTAATTTATTATAAATTTCACTAGGAAATAGGGGTCAAGATAAGGAAAAAATTGACTAAGTCTGGATCAGAGCTTCTCATTGAACAGAGATATAGGTTATTCACTTGCAAGTTGAGCTTAGACTAAGCTAGTAATTATAATACATCTCTATTCATCTTATTAATGGAAGTAGGCATAAGGGGTTTTTAGCAGTTTCTTTCCCCTGGAAAAATATTGTGCATGTGTGCTATTTCTTATTGCATGTATGATTGTTGTTCTAAATTGTGAATTGAATCTCACGGATTAGTAGAGTAGGATTGTGTCTCTTACTTTAGATTAAAATTTCTTAAACAATTGCAATTCTAAATCATATTTATACATAATATCAAAGTAGGATTCACATTAGAATGGGAATTTTGAAGTTGTTTCTTAGGAGGATCGAATTTGCAGCTGCAGTGTAGCAGGATTTCTTCAGAGTTAGGAAGATGACCTTCAAAAAGCTAAGATTAGAATATGTCTTAGAAGGAATCATGAATTTCATTGCATGGAGGGATCGCATGGAAGCAGTTCTTGATGACAATGGATTGTTGGAATATGTCAAGACAGACATTGCAAAACCACATGCATTTGATGCATAGAACCTAGCCCAATGGAAGAAAGATGTAGCCAAGGCGAGGAGAATAATGTTGGAGAGAGTGCAAGACCACATCATCTTAAATATCCTTAGAAAATAAAGTTCATTCATAATGTGGAAGGAACTCACATATATCTCCAAGAACAGTAGTGATCATAGAAAATTTTCCCTCAAAGACAAACTTCGAAAAATGAAAATGGAGAAGAATGATATTATTCTACAGTATCTCATCAAATTTACACAAGTCCAAGATGAGCTTGGATGGGTTGGTGTGACTGTTACAGAAGAGGACCCGGTAAGCTTATCTCTTATAAGTCTTCCTAAAAGTTGGCATAGATACCAAGACTTGGTGCATGGAAGAGAAAATTTACCAAAGTGGGAAAGGTTATGGTCTTATATGGTTCATGAAGAGTTTGGGAGAAATAACTGGGATGGAACTTCATCTAAAACAAAGGATAAATTTTTTTTTGCATTAGTTGGAAAGGGAAAGAAGGGAAAAGGGAAGAAACCTCAATCCAAACTAGAATCTAGCCAAGGGGTTAAGAAGAAAGACTTGTCCAAAATAAAATGCTTCAATTGTCATGAATTCAGGCACTATGCTACAAATTGTCAACACAAAAAAATTTAGCAAGAAGAACTCATGAGGAGCAGCAGATGAGGCTTCGATCTCACCATTTGAGCTTGACTTCACCCTTATGGAATGCATGATCAACAAAATGATGGGGAGTGTGTGATACTTGGACTCTGGTGCCTCTTTCCACAAGACAAGGTGTAGATATTTTTTCAATGACCTGGAGCATAAAGATCTCCAGATGTATATTGAGCTTGGGGACAATGGAAGGTACAATGCTACAGGTATTGGCATAGTAACCTTTTAGAGGGATTTGGGATATCCTCTTCACCCAAAGATGCCATGTTTGTTCCAAGCCTAACAAAGATTCTCATCTTTGTATGAGTTTTGGAATATTGTGGTTACGATGTGATCTTAAGCAATGGGAAAGCATTCTTGAGACACATAACCACTGAGCAGGTGAAGAATATTGGAGTTCAGATGAAGATCATGTACAAGTTGGATGTGTAATATTGTGTTGCATTAAGTGTTAAGGTAGAGAAAATGCAGAATCGCAATGTCGGTGAATTTTGGCAGAGGAGATTGGGTCATTTTCATCATGGCACCAAGAAAATTATGCAGTAAATAAACACTAGCCTCCCTAAAGGATCACTTGAATAGGAGGATGTTTGCAAAGGTTGTACCTTGGGGAAGTATGTAAAATCCACATTCCATGATTGAGACAACAAAGCACATGAAATCTTGGAAAGAGTCTACTATGATGTTTGTGGACTCTTCTTGACAGCCTCCACTGCTAGACATAAGTACTATGTTATATTTATTGATGATTTCTCAAGAAAAATATGGATCTTATTCATGTGGATGAAGGATAAGACATTCTCAAATTTTTTGGAGTTCAAGTCACTAGTTGAGAAAGAGATCAACAAGAAGGTGAAGGCTCTCGGGAGCGACAATGGATATGAGTATGTTTCGAATGACTTCAATGATTTATGTGTGGAAGAAGGCATTTGAAGAGATTTGATAGCACCCCACAACCCACAGTAGAATGGGATATTTGAGGGAAATAAACTAAGCATTTTTGGAGTTGTGAGAGTTATGCTACATGACCAAGGCCTACCACTGCATTTATAGGTAGAGGCATGTAGCACAACAGTCTACTTGTAGAACTAGAGTTCTTATCAGATTCTTGGTATGATTACACCAGAGGAGGTTTTATTAGGGACAAAGTCAGATGTGTCTCACTTCAAAAATTTTGGAGCCTCTGTTTACTGCCATGTATCCAAAGATTCAAGGAATAAGCTTGAGCTGACAGCAAAGTTGGGAGCTTTTGTGTGTTACACTTAAACCCCACACAATTACTGTATCTACTTACCTTCCTTCATAATGAGAGTTGTGTGAAGGGATGTAAAATTTGATGAGGAGAAAGCGTTGCAGTGCTCTCTTGTGAGGGAGCTTCAGATCTTACTATAACATGAATTTTTATATCCAAAGGAGGAGCCTCAAGAAGTTGTGGAGCAGTGACAAATGGAGGATGAGAGAGGAGGTAGAGTGGAGACATCCACTCAAGTAGAACCATATAGAGAAGGGAGGAAAATAAATAGCGAAGTTGATAGATTGGTGCAGGATGCAAGGGATAATGTGGGAGCTCCTTTAAATTTGTGCAGGCAAAGGAGGTCACTTGAGAGGTACACTGGCTACATGGCTCTAATGACTTAGATTGTAGAGATTGAACCTTTCTCTTTGAAGGAAACAATAAAACAACATGTTTATGTTGATTCCATGATGGAAGAATATGAATCCATCATGAAGAAAAGTGTTTGGGAATTGGTCCCAAGATCGGTAGATAAATCAGTTGTGGGTTCAAGATGGATCTTCAAGGTTAATCACGTAGTATATGGAAGCATAGAGAAATATAAGGCCATATTTGGGGAAAAATTATTCTCTCAAGTTGAGGGAATTGACTATGAGGAAACATTCACTCTTGTAGCAAGGGATTCATCCATCAGATCAATTCTTGCACTAGTTAAACAGATGGGCTGGAAGATCCATCAGATGGATATAAAAACCACATTTCTCAATGTTATTATTGAGGAGGAGCTGTACATAAAGTAACCATAATTTTTTGATACATTTGATTGGGAGTCTCATGTGTGCAGACGTAAACGAGTTTTATATGGTCTCAAATGACCACCCTGAGCTTGGTACACCAAGATCGACAGTTATTTCACTAGTTTAGGCTTCACCAAATTGAAGTGGATGTGAACCTCTATCATATCTTGGTAGAATGTAAATTTCTTATCATTGCTTTATATGTTGATTATTTAATATTAACTGGTGATGAGCAGTTGATTAGCTCTTGCAAGGAGGACATTGCAAGGGAATTTGAGATGAAGGACATGGGTCTCATGCACTACTTCCTTGAGCTGGAAGTATGGAAAGGTGATGGGGAATGTTTTCTATCTCAAGGAAATCATGCCAATGAGATACTACAGATATTCTACATGGAGAGTTGTAAGCCCATGGAGACACCTCCAGTGACCAAATGGAGGAAGGAGGTTGCCACTTTAGGTGAAGAGGTGGATGCTACCAATTACTGATGGCTAGTGGATTCGCTGATGTATCTTGTGAACACATATCCGTATGTGTTTTATTCAGTCAACCGATTGATCCAAGTTATGGTTAGGCCAACCAAATTATTTTGGAAGGCAACAAATCATGTTGTACAGTACATCAGAGGCACTACCGAGTATGGATTATGGTACAAGCAGACAAAGGGAGTGAATTTGTGTGGCTTTAGAGATGCAGATTGGGCGGGGAGTCCATCCGACCAAAAGATTACATCAGGTCAAATTTTTATTATTGGGTCCACAGCGATTTAATAGTATAGTAGGAAGTAAAGATTTGTGGCACTCATCTTGGCAGAAGTAAAATACATTGCTACAAGTCAAGAAAAATTTCAGACGATCTAGATGAGAAAGATAATTGTGAGAATGTTTGGTCAAATGATGGATCCAACGATGATCTATTATGATAATCAAAGTTGCATTAAGCTCTCCGAGAATCTGGTATTTCATGAATCGATCCAAGCATATAGATATATGGTATCATCATTTATAGAATTGTGTGGAGAGGTGGATAATGTTGCTACAATACATTCCGACAAAGGAACAATATGCCGACATTTTGACAAAGGCCTTGTCAAGACGTAAGTTCGAGTTCCATAGGTGCAGGATATGGGTGGTTGATAATGCCTTTGTTGTTGAGAGGGGGTGCTGAAAAATGCAGCAAGAAAGTCTCAATTTGATTTTTCCTTGGTCAAATTGAGAAAATTCGAATTTACACATCAATAGACAACTTGTATGCAGTTAACTTGTGTGACATGGCTTGTGTCACTTAGTTTACTTAGTAAATTCGAGTTAGAGGGCTTGGACTTGGAGTTTAGTTAAGAATATGTGATTGCTAATTTGTAGCAATCAAGGTCAGTTATTTCAAGTTGTTTTCATTCAAACTAGTTCTAGTTGTTGGAGAAACTAGTGGAAGGTTGGTTTTGCAGTGGGACAACAATATAACTCATTGATAATCTAGTTAACTAATCAATCAACCCCAAATAGCTAGTGCATGTAGATAATTTGAGTTCCCCAACTATGGTGGAAATTCCAAGAAGTGTAACATCAGTTGTAGACTAGTCCTGAGTGTACAAGTGTTGCATGCAACCATATGATGAACCTTGGGAATTGTGGAGTCAATTGGAGGAAAAATCCTAAATAATATGGGCCTAATTCCTCAGGAATTTCACAAGGAAATAGGGGCTCAAGCTAAGGGAGAATTTGACTAAGTCTGGGTCAAAGCTTCTCATTTATCATAGAGATAGATTATTCACTTGCAGGTTGAGCTCAAACTGAGCTAACAATTGTAATACATCTCTATTCATCTTATTAGTGCAAGTAGGCATAAGGGGTTTTTAGTAGTTGCTTTCCCCTAGAAAAATATTTTGCATGTGTTATTTCTTATTGAATGTGTGTGAGTGTTGTTCTAAATTGTGAATTGAATTCCACATATCAATAAAGTAGGATTGTGTCCCTTGATTTAGATAAAAATTTCTTGTGCATTTGAAATTCTACATCATATTTCCACATGAAGAAATGGAAAAATTGGAAAGGGAACTAAAGAAAGAAAAAGGAAAAGAAGAACCTCCAATTGAGGAATAATCAATAAAAGAAACAAGAAACAAATAACATTGATGCAAAAATGGAGAAGCAAGACACTACAGAAGCCATAGAGAAATATTCACATCAACAAACCATGACCTAACAACCTCTCATAGATGATTTTATGATTAAACTATGGATGATTTAGGAACTCCATATCACTATACTGAGATATGGGAAAGAAAATGGCATTATGGTGGAATAGATAAGTACTCACCAAAGTTTAGAAAATATTTTATTACAATGTGATCAGAATATTCATGATCATGTGGATGATGTAGTAGACCTACAGTTGGTTGTTCATCATTAAAGGAAAAAGGAAATTGTAAAAAATAAATCAAAGAGAAAAGAGAATTTATGTAAATGTTGAAAAAAAACAAACAAATATAATTTGGTAGTTGCTTTCCCCTAGAAAAATCTTTTGTATGTGTTATTTCTTATTGAATGCGTGTGAGTGTTGTTCTAAATTGTGAATTGAATTCCACAGATCAATAAAGTAGGATTGTGTTCCTTGATTTAGATAAAAATTTCTTGTGCATTTGAAATTCTACATCATATTTCCACATGAAGAAAAGGAAAAATTGGAAAGGGAACTAAAGAAAGAAAAAGGAAAAGAAGAACCTCCAATTGAGGAATAATCAATAAAAGAAACAAGAAACAAATAACATTGATGCAAAAATGGAGAAGCAAGACACTACAGAAGCCATAGAGAAATATTCACATCAACAAACCCTGACCTAACAACCTCTCATAGATGATTTGATGATTTAAATATGGATGATTTAGGAACTCCATATCACTATACTGAGATATGGGAAAGAAAATGGCATTATGGTGGAAGAGATAAGTACTCACCAAAGTTTAGAAAATATTTTATTATAGTGTGATCAGGATATTCATGATCATGTGGATGATGTAGTAGACCTACAGTTGGTTGTTAATCATTAAAGGAAAAAGGCAATTGTAAAAAATAAATCAAATAAAAAAGAGAATTTATGTAAATGTTGACAAACAAATATAATAAAATATATATCAGTTGAACTTGCTATTACAGGAAAAAGAGAATTAATGTAAGTGTTGAAGAAAAAAAACAACTTAGTTCTAGAGGCAATGTGCTTGGAAGGTGATGAATAGCCTCAGTCATTTTCTAGTCGAGAGGTATGAACAACATCCTCCAAAAATGGAATCATGTAACCATGAGAACTAAAATGTGTTGAGAGAGGATGTGGTTTTCAGTATGGGTAGCAAAAACAACCTGGCTATGAAATCTTTTCATAGTTATCCTTGGAACCAACAATATTCCAGTGCTAGTTAGAAATCCATCAAACCAGATTGGAATAAGGGGGCTAGTTTTATGTATTGGAAAGCCTAGTATGAAGAGAAGTAGTGACTTGTGAACCAAAGACCTTTTCTAGGAGTAATGTGACCATTATCTACCACAAATGAGTTTGTATGAGGTAGTTCCCCCTTGCTTGTTACCAATATCAAATTCCCATTGAATGTTTCAACACATATTTCATTAAAATTGAAACTTTTTATTATTAGAACATTACTAGAATTACTTTTTTTGGTTATCTTGAAATTCTACATCAACTGTTTAATTACAAATGTAATAAAATATGTGCTTTTCTTAATTACTACCAAGCAGATGAAGGGACCTTGTTGGTTAGGTTTTCCCATGAGACCAGTACTATCAGCTATAAGATCCCATTGAAAATCCATTGGAATTTCCCATCACACATTTGATAGAGCTTCATTTTGAAATTTAATTAATCCCTCCAAGTGGTGGACTATGGAAACTTCGCATCCAAGCTACATGTTTTAATGAGAGTCATTAAGTGGCATGCTTTACAAAACTTCATGATTATGAAGTTCTGGTCTCATCTCTGAGAATTGTGCAATGTATGTAGTGGTTGTAGTGGAAACGTTTGGAACAAATATTGTTAGAATAAAAACAAAAAGGAGGAGAATCCATAGATACCTAAGCTCCCCTTAACAACTTAGCTCTAGAGGCAATGTGCTTGGAAGGTCAGGAATAGCCTCAGTCATTTTCTCTATATAATAAATTATACTTATTTTATATAGTTACACTTAAATGTTGTAACAATATATTTAAATACCACATATTACATTTATAGTAATAAGAGACTTGATTTCTTATTTACAAATATATTTTTCCTTATACATAAATCATATGAATGTAATTTATTGATAGATTGAAATTTTTAACCTAAAGATCAAGATGATAAATTCTGGCAAATAATTACGGTTCACTATAGTTTCAAATATAAAAAATATTAAATAGAATATTATCCTTCTGTTGATGGTGCTAGACCCGCCAACATGTCAGGGGATCTCCCCAGTAGGAAGTCCCAACTAGACCTCAGATTGTTTGGTGTAGGAGTCCCAACAGTGAGAAGTACGGTATCACCTTGACCACGGTTGCGTGCAAAGGTGAGTAAGATGTCCTTGTTGGTAGTGAGGGTGTGACATGTGCAGCAACTCAAGGAAGGTGCGTGAATGGCTCTAACACATAGACCATGGAAATGAGTGCTCCCCTTGGAAACCTATGATAGCACGCAGCTTGGAAGGGAACACACAAGTAGAGATACATAACAAGCTGTAAAGAAGGTTAGCCAATGATCCAAAGTGATTGTTAAACCAATAGAAAATCTTGATAAGATTCATACAAACATATATATATAATTCCATACATACATGCGTAAACAACAGCTA
This sequence comes from Pinus taeda, assembly GCA_000404065.3. Taxonomy (NCBI): domain Eukaryota; kingdom Viridiplantae; phylum Streptophyta; class Pinopsida; order Pinales; family Pinaceae; genus Pinus; species Pinus taeda. Next base: position 56,910 of record APFE030153025.1, read on the forward strand.
CATAATCATTAGAGTAACCAAGCTAGTTGAAATACAATAACAACATATACATGAAATGTGTTGGCTTTGTTATACTAAGAAAGTGAAATATCCAATCATACATACAACTATGACCAACCACTAGTCCTAACAATGGAACGTTATAGTTATTTCCGCCTACTCCTCTAAAGAGATATACTAGCTCTGCACTATGGAGAAGTCAAGGCTCATTACAATACACTCCAAGATTTCTCTAAGATACACCTATAGGAAGCATGGCTCCCAAAAGCCTGTACAATAAGTTATGAGGTTCTATAAATAGAAAATGGTGGGTTGACCCTTGACATTCCCATTTGTGACTCGTCACCTACCTTCATGACTCTTCAACTACTACATGACTATTACATTCTACTATCAACACTTAGTCTTTCACTTTTACAAGATGTTACATTACAATCTATGCATGTACCCATGTGAGACAAAATAGGCTTGAGTAATCCATGCAAGACATTACTAAGACTCAGACAGCTGCAGGAAGACCAAATCTTCGACATCCTCATGATGATTGACAGTGGTGAGTTGATGCCAAGCTTGGTAGTTTGTTATGGTGTCTGCATGCTCAATGGTGACATCCTTCTGAAAGCACACCCTTGCCTTTGTTGCATCCGGGTACACTGATTTGGCCCCTCTATCCAACTCATCTAATAGCATGTGCATCATAGTATTGAGTTCAGCTGGACCAGCAACATATTGATGCATAGTGTCTGTGTTGATCTCCAAGTCTGCGCTGGTGGCTACACTCATCAACTCATCAAAGTACATGTCCAGCTCAAGTCAGACTTGGTTCTTTGACTTTGCCTCGGTGAGTGTGCCAATGGATGGGACCGCATGTGTGAGCACAATGACATCCATGCTTCTAAACACCTATGCATGTGAAGCCTACAAACTGGAGATGAGTTGCGGGAGTTCCTCATAGTTTTGGATCTAACTCCAAATGTGTGCCTTCAACTCTACCACCTTTGGCTTCATCATCTTTGGAAAGTGTAATGGGGCTCCTTTGTATCTCATTGTCCATGTTTGCATGTGATCGAAAAAATCATGCAGATTTGACAAGATGTTTGCTCTCCTAGCACATTGATGCTACCAACATTTGATATGGACAACTGACTTATGCATGATGATGAATCGGGGAATACAACATTTTCATGACTACCTTGAGGGAAAATACTCCATCCAGTATCACTCTCTTCAACTCCTGCAACTCTACTGTGGTAGATGATGTAACATGTTCTCCTCCCTGCTTAGCCGCTTGTAACTCCTTAGCCATGCGCTCATTCTCAACTATCAAGAATCGAACACTCGAGCTGGTGACTTCGGCATACGCTCTATTAGCATCGGCCAATGTTGTTGGATTCTCACACACATCGAATACGATCACTCATTCTTAAAAATGTGCAGTAGATATGTGGACATCCAGAGTAGACGCTCTACACAACTGCACAACTTTTTGTTGTGACTCATTGAAACATATGTTGTGCATCTTCGCCTCTAGATTGTCTTCAAGGATCTTTGTGTCTCCTTGATCGCTTGGGAATTTCTCTGCTTCTAGATCTAGTGAATCCAGTGGGGTGACCTCTTAGTTCCAAGGCATGAGGTCAATATCCTGATCTGACTCTGGCTGAACCATATCCGTGTCCATTTGCTCTATCATTTGTTCAATCTCTTGAGCTAAGTCCTACTCCTGCAACTGCTCACGTTGTTTACTCTATGCTAGCTACTCATATGAGTCTATAACATTTATGGGCATAGTTTCATCAATATGTGCATGTTGTACATGTTCCAGTTGCACTTCCTTCTCTCTTTTGTGCAGCTCTTGTTCTTCCCAGATTTATCACTTCAACTCTTGCAACTCCTTTTATGTTTCCTCCATCCTTTTTTCTCTCTTAGCCATTGCGCAATCCTCTTATCGTGATGTCACCTTTTAGCCTCAATCTCCAAAGCTGCTTTCAACACAAGTGGATCTACTTTGGACTTGCAACTTTGCTCTGCCTCTGCATTGTTAACAACCTTCCTCTTTCCTTTGTCACGCACAGGTTTTCTATCCTCTGATGTTGTTGATGATGTTTCTCTCTAAGATGTTGCTTCCCTTTGCTTTGTTAACCACTCAGCAACTATTGTGATTGGTTCATTGAGCCTAGAGGAGTGGTAATGGTATCTCTATGGGTCTTCCTCAGGCCAATGGCACACCCCGTGGATCCAGGGAAATTTCACTCTCACACAATGGTCCTTCACCAAGAAATGTGGGTCATACAGATTGAAACTTCTGGTGTCAAAGGTGAACCTTTTGAATTCCTCCATCTTGGCCTCAACATGCTTGAGATTCTATATCTCATACAACTCGATCTGCAAAGGAAGAGTGGGCCAATGTGCCTTCTTCTTCCTGTGCAATCTCGCTGACAACTCTTTCAAGATGTTATTTGACACCTCTTGCATGACAAGCTTGTCCATCAAAAACTTTGGTAAAACATACAGAGCCTTCTTTGCATTATACATCTGTATGAAGGTACCAAGGGGTGAGGCATACCAATCTGCTATGTCGATCAATGCCTCCATCACTTCCTGGGACATGCAAGGTGGATGCTGCTCAAATATGATTTTGTACACTAGGGTGACAAAGTGGTCTGACAACTGTATGATAATGCCACGGAAGCTGCATTCAAAGAACAATCTAAATTAAGTGTGCACAGAGGTTTCCAAAGGTTTCAACGCCCAACCCAAGACTAGGAGCTGCTAATGATCACATACTGCATCTAGTATGTAAGCAGACATGTATATCTTCACTTGTTGACCCTTGGGTGGATGTCGGGCTTTTGTCACCTGTTCCTTCAACATGAGAGCCAACATGTCGGACTAGTTGCAAGGTCTTCCTTCGATGGTCAATTGGTCCAACGCAATCACCCAAATCTATGAGAAGGTCTTCGTGCTCCCTTGGCCATATAAGAGGCATGCAAAGATGACCAAGTAATGATATGTCTTCCATAGTATCTTCATCTTGTAAACCTGGATGAGTGTTGTCCTGAACTTGGATGGCTCTTTCACCCAACTCTTCAAGATATATCTTGAGTTTCCACTGTTGAATGGTTTCTCCATTATGATCACCGGTTGTGGCAAGTGATACATCTCCTAAAATTCCTTCACCCTAAAGGTAGCAGTTGTGCTACACTGTGTTGACAGTGTTTGACCCACTAACATGTCAAGGGATCTCCTTGGTAAGAATTCCCAATTAGATCTCAGCTCGTTTGGTGTATGAGTCCCAACAGTGGGTCGTATGGTAATGACTTGACCATGATTTCGCACATAGGCAAGTAAGATAACTATGTTGGTAGAAATGGTGTGACAACTGTAGTGAGTCAAGGAAGGTGCATGAGAGGTTCTAACACATGGGGGTTGAGATGAGTGCACCCCTTGGTAACCTGTAATAGTACTCGGATGGGTAGGGAACACACAAGCGAAGATACATCACCAACTGGAAAGAAAGTTAGCGAGCAATCCAAAGTGATGGTTAAACGAACAGCACATTTCAAAAAGATACATACATACTTATACAGAATAGTCCATACATGCATGTGTAAGAAAACAATACATACATCATTTAGAGTAAACTAGATAGCATAGAATACAATACAACATATGCATGAAACGTGTTGCCTCTTATTATATAAAGAAGTGTAAGTTCTAGTAATACAATACATCCATGTCCAACCACTAGCTCCAATAGTGGAACATTATAGCCACGTCTACCTGCTCCTCCAAAGAGATGTACTAGCTCTGCGTAGTGGAGAAGCCAAGGCTCATTACAATATTTTCCAAGCTCTCCCCAAGGTAGTACTATTAGAAGCTTGGCTGACCAAAAGCCTTTACAATAAGTTATGAGGGACTATTTATAGCAAGCGTGGGGTGACCCTTGACATTCCCCTTTGTGACAATTCAACTACCCTCATGACTCTTCACCTACTCTATGATTGTTACATCCAACTATCACAACTTGACTTACACTTGACATGACTTTACATTACAATGCACATATGCCCATGTGAAACAAAATAGCTTGAGCAAGCTAAGCTAGACATCACTCTGACTTAGAAAACCATGGAAGTCCAACTCCTCAACATCTTCATGCTAATCGACAATAAGATATTGATTCCAAGATTGGTAGTCCTTGACGGTGTCCATGTGTTCCGCAATGACATTCGTCTAAAACCTAACTCTTGCCTCCATAGCATCTGGGTACATTTCTCGGGATCCTCTATCCAAACCGTCTGAAATCATGTGCATCATTGTCTTCAATGTGGTTAGACCAGCAACATACTTGTGTATGAGGCCTACACTGATAGAAAATTATGGGCTGGTGGAAATGCGCATCAACTCATTGAAGTATGAGTCAAGCTCTAGTTGGATTTGTTTCTTTGTCTTCGACTGGGTGAGAATCCCAATAGATGGGATCACATGTGTGAGCACCACAAAAATTATACTCTTGAATACTTGTGCATGGGAAGCCTGTATGGTAGTGATAAGCTACGGGAGCTCTTCATAGTTCCAGATCTAACTTCAGATACGTGCTTTTAGCTCGACTGCATTAGCCCTCATCATCTTAGGCAAGTGAAGTGGGGCTCCCTTATATTTCATCATCCATGTTTGCATGTCATCCAAAATAGCATGTAAGTTTGTCAAGATACGTTCTCTTCTAGCACATCGTTTCTACCACTCGTTGAGATGGACAACTGCCTTATTCACAGTACCAAACTTGGAGTACAATGCTCGCATAATTGTGTCAAGGGGCAATATTTCATATAGTATTGCCTTCTTCAGTTCAACTCAGGTGGACATTGTCACCAAGTCTCCTCCTTGCTTGGTCGTTTGTAGTTCCTTCATCATTCAATCATTCTCAGCTATCAGAAAGCGAACAATTGAGCTAGTGGCTTTGGCATACACTCTGGTTGCATCGGCAAAGGCTACGAGATGTTTTCGCACATCAGTCACGATCACTCTTTCCTAAACTTGCGCAGGAGATGTATGATCCTCCATAGTTGATACTTTGCACAACCCTATGTTGAGATTCATCGAATGAGATGTTATGCATCTCTCCTTCGAGTTGATCACTAAGGATTTCAGTGCCTCCTTGGTCATTCGAGACTTGCTCATCATCTGGATGCATTGAAGCAGGTGAGTCAACCTATTTGTAGTGAGGCATGAGGTCGGTTTCCTGTTCCACCTCTCATTGCTCCATGTCTGCATCCAACTGTTGAAGTGCATGTTCTATCTCATGGGCAAAGTCTTGCTCCTACGATGCTTCACCTTGTTCGCCTGATGCCAGTTGTTCTGATAAATCCAGTACTTGTACAGGCAGTGTTTCGCCTATTTTCACATGTTGCATTGCCTGTTGTGTCTGTTGTTGTTGTGCTTCCCTCTCATGTTTGTGTAACTCTTGTTCTTTTTGGAGTTGCTCCCTCAACTCATGCAACTCCTCCTTTGCTTCTTCTATTCTTCTCTTATCCCTTTGCATGCATACCTCTGGGTAAATGTCAAGCCTTCGTTACTTGTTCCTTCAACTAATGAGCCAGCATGTCGGACCAGTTAGATGGTTTTCCCTCTCTAACCAATTGGTCCAGTGCGATCACCCAACTTTGCGGGAAGGTTTCTTTGCTTTCTTGGCCATATAGTCAGCTTGCAAATATGACCAAGTATTGATACGCATTCTACAATATCTTTGTCTTGTAGATCTGGTTAGGTGTCAACCTGAATCGAGCCTGCTCCTTACCCAGTTCCTTAGAATGTCTCTGGAGTTAGCATTGACGTTGGGTAAGGAGAATGGAGTCTTCATGACAGTAACGGGCTCTGACATTTGATACATCTCATCATAATCTCATGCCCAGAAGATTGCAAGCTTTGTCCCACTGAAATTGCTCAAGGTCATCATCTCGAGATCAGTGTGAGAGATGATCTAGTGCATCATGTTCGTGCATGGGAATGCGGGGTATCTACATGCAATCTTGTACAAGCTAGAATTTTGAATGTTCACATACACCTGATGGTCTTCGAAGTCTTCCTTAAAGGTTCCTACAAATTCATAATTCACCTCTTGCCACTTCATCTTGATGTCCTTGTCTAGAAACAACTTTTTATCTTCATAGATCAATAGACCAGAGGACACTTGCTCAACTGATGCTCCAGCTGCCTTCCCATTAGTTTCCTATGATCCCACTCTCTTAAAAGCCATTGATCCTATACTACTAAGAGGTGGATTAACACCTAAAAGATCTATAGATAAGCAACATGAATGGTAGGAAATCTTTCAGTGAAAACCAAAGCAAATTCGGGGAATGACATAACACATACCTGGGGAACTGATAGGAAAGATTGTACAATTTCTTCTAGGAGGCTGGGTGGTTGGATGCCAGCTCTGCGAAAAAGGTTGTTTGGGTTGTTTGGGAGGAAATATTGGCTGCTGGATTTGTGCAATGTGCAATCCAGACTAGTTGTTGGTTGCTAGGATTGTGCAATGTGCAATTCCAATTGGGAGTGACTGCAAGCTCAGGGACTGCATTGTGCAATTTTCTAGGCTGGCAGTCATTGTCCCTTAGAAATGCACAAAACAGTCCTGGTGGATAGTGCTGGGAAGAAATGTGCATTTCTGGAGAGGAAAGCAGAACCTTCCTTCCCTAAATTGCATAATGTTGTCTCAGTGAAGGCAAAGTTCGGACCAAGATTGGACTGACTCGCCGATGAGCAACTGAAAGAAAGTATGACAGTGAATGCATGGCAACACTAAGTGAAAACAGAAGTGATTGACATTGCATGAAAATATGAATGAAATATTCAGTAAACATATCAACATGCATGTCAGTGAAGAGAGTTGCTGAATCGGCGACCGTTCGTGCAAAACAGTTTCATGCATGTGATAGCAGTGAGAAAGAAATGAAAACTAAAACAGTGCTAGGGAAAGATAGTATACATGTAGATGATAGCAAACGTTCAAAGAAATCAAGTAAACAACACATACACAAGCAAATACACAAAAAGCGACAGAAATGATGAAAAAGACAAGTTGAGGCCACTTACCCGTGAATAGATGAGTCAGATGCACCGAAGAGTCCTGGATGTGTTGTGTGATGTTAGAGCTCAAAGATCAATGTGAAATAATGAGCTCTAATGTGTCAAATAAATAAGTTTTGCACTCATGACATGCATGCCAAAAATCTAGGAAAAAGTGACACTTGGAGGAAAGTTTCTAAAACAACTTTGCATGTAACCTCCAGCTACTAAATATAGCTCCCTAAATCATGGGATGCCTTTCACATGTTTCCTTTTACTATTCTAGGAAAAAGCAAGCTATGCATGCAAGTCAAGTTTCCTTGGTCCTGGATGGAACTAGTCAACCCAACTGCTCATGCATGAAGCTTCTCAACTGCTTGAAGGAAATGCACATTTTTGGTTGGGAGATGGGCTAGCTACCTAGCACATTTGTGCAATTTCTGCATAGAGCAGCTGGCTGCTACCTAGATTTTCACAAATTATGGGTTGAGCAGCCCTGTTGGGGAAAATTACACAATTTTCAATGTGAGTGTTGACGGGCAGAATTGCACAATCTTGGAGCCCAATAGGCTACGAGACAGGATTGCGCAATTTCTAGAGGGAAGGCTAGTTTCCCTCCAAAAATGTGCAATTTATTTGGGGAGTTTCTCAGCCTGCAGCTGGACCAAGTCCAGGTGATCAGCATGTGAGGGGAATGCAACAAGCTGTGATCAACAGGCTACCTTTGTGCAAGAAAAACACTGAAGCTTGTGTACTTGACAAAGCAAGACAAGGTGATCTGAAAAGTTGGTTGGCAGGCTCCAAAACGAAGCTTAGGCAAAATTTTGGAGGGTGGTTGTAGCCACTACAACACTTGGCGACACACTAGTAGAACTCCATCTCTCTGAATGGACATTGTTCATGAAACGCAAGTCTAACACCTCCAAAAGTATTATTCAGTTCTCAGCTCATCTTGGTTTCACACTAGCTTGATTGTAAGATGTAGTATCTGCCAAAATCATGGTCAATTAACACACATTCCAAGCCAGAGCAACACATTTGTTTCGATTGGGGTTGAGGGATATAATGGTGCACAAGCAATATAGTTGTCAGAGTCTTAGTTGCTTCTCTAGTTTTGCTTCGCTACCAGTAGGCTTGGTCAGTACCCCAGCGAAGTCACATAGGAATACAAGCATGGCTCCACTGCCAGTGAGCCTGGTGAGTATCCAAGAAAAGTTACTTGCATAATCCCTCTATGCAGGAAGCCTTTCTCTTCTTTCACCTTATTCATTTTGAATTCTGAATTTTTTCACTTTTCATTTTTTTATTTTTTTCATTTTTTTTCAACTATGCATAGCACTTATTAATTTCATAGGCAGAAGAGGGGTCCCAATTTATTAAAAGTGGAAGAATTTGTTCCAGAAAAGAAGTAGTTTGTTATATCTTTGACGTGCCTATTAAGGTTTTTCCCCTCACCTTACTCTACTTGACTGAGCTGACAAGGGTTAACCCAAAAACAACCGACTAGAGTAGGTGACACTAGTTAGTGTGCAAGCATGGTGTTTTCACCAAGGTTCACCTTGAACAGTACATATTTTCCTTCGATGTATCATGGAATAAAAGTAACAAGTTCTTCATAGAGAAGCAAGATGACAGATAAGCAAGTAATGATAGTTGTACAAACCCTCTTGTACTTTACCCAACTCATTTAAAGAGTCCAACATGGTTTCATGCGAAACTATCCTATGAACGAAACAAGCGAAATAACAAACAACAAATCAAAGAAAGAGCAAAAGCAAAAGCGAAAGCAAAGCAAGTAAGAAAACAAGCAAGAATACAAACAAAAAAGAAAAGCAAGTAATCAAACAAGCATGCAAGAAAACTAACTTAAAGCAAACACTACTCCTACTCCCAAGCTAACAGTGAATGGGCCTGATCATGTGAAGTGATATTTCCAATGCATCCACCAGTGCATTGGTTGACCCATGTTGGTGAAGGCTTGGTCTGCGAGAAACCCAGTTGTGTGAACCAGTAAGCAAGAGAGATATAAAAATGAATACAACCAAACTTTTTGTTTCAAAATTCCCACGGGACATAAGTGAGTACAAGTGCATGACGAGTAGTCCGTGGACTTATCATAGTATTTGTTGGATTGTTGGGGCCTGATCCAAGTTTGGAGTTAATTAGCCAAACAAATCCTTGTACTACTGGCACTTTCGACAACAGTCCGAGGAGCGCGGACTGAGATCTCTCCTGAAGTAATATGGGAGGGTGTTGGAACTAGGTTTCTGCACCCTTGAGATGTTTGAGAGAATCCACAGGTCCAACTATTCGTCCCTATGCACAGGTCACTTCGCGAACTTCCATGTTCCTCACACCCTGATATACTGCCTTTGTGTAGCCCTAACCAGGGGTTATGGAGCTTTTGCGCTACTAGAGCAGCACTTTGCGCTATTCCCTAAGATCTTACTTATCTTCCTATACCAGTTAATTACCTTCACGTAAACATTCATATGAGTTCACACAGCAAATAAACAATATACTTGCAAATTATACCCAATAATACATTAAAACAGGAAAAGATACACAAAAATATGGTAAAATTCTCTTTATTGATTCTTCCAATGGTTACAGACTCGACCTACCCCACACACTCAGCTACAGGGGTCCACGCCCTCAGCTGCAGACTACTAGGCAGCTGTGCACTCACCTGCAAAGCCTTCTCCTACTCTATGACCCAAAGACACACTTTACACTTCGACCCGACCACTCAAAGTTTTCATGCTTCCCTTCTATTAGTTATCCTATGCTATCTTCTACACTTAGAGCCTCACTCTATTTATACAATCCCATGGTCTGTGAACCATGGGTAGGTCTATTAAGCCGACATTACTTTACAAAAATGAGGGCGGACATCCCTGTGACTCTATTATGATTTCGCGCTTCGCGCCCACAATTTGCGGAGCTCTTACAAAAGGACTTGGTCAAAACTTAGGCTTCAAGCCCCAAAACATGCCTTGGGGGGATTCCATGCCCAACAAGAACCCAACACAAACATCGTGACTCGCCCTCGATTCACTCTATCGGCACAGATATTTTCGTGCGGAGTCCTTCCAACTCTGCTCGAACTACTGCAAGGTCAGCAACGCACTGAGCTTCTGCCTGATGGATCTGCTGTACGCGTTGTTCTGAGACTGCAATGTCAGAACTACTTCTCTACATCTGTGTCTATATCCCTTGCATTTGTGCGAGCTTACCTTCAATTTCTGTTGTGATGGTGAAGGCCTCGTCGATCCAAGGCTAAACGCTTGCCTTCCGGACCACTTCCTTGTGTCATGCCACGTCCACCTGTTCTTTTAGAGCTTTGGCCTATTGCATCCCTGCGAGCCTTTGAGTGAGGGACACCGTCTGCGTAGTTCCTTTGATGTTGTCATACTGTTATTGGAGTTCTCGTGCCTCTGTCTCTAAGTGTTGGATGTTGGGGTCCTCCTGCAGATTTGTGAGGACCTCAAATGACTCTTCCAACACGCTAGTGCAGTCTCACATTGCATTACTGATCTCATCCAGTCCCTATCTAATAGTGTTGGCACGATGTTCTCTGACTTCTGGAGGGGTGGACAGCTATGCCTTTAACCGAAGCTTGGTGATTTGAAGGTTCAACTCCAGCTGAACCTTTTTCATTTCCTTCCATGCCTCACACACCCCTACTGCTAACCTATGGATGCGCGCCTCTGCCAGTGTGTCTGCTGGGATGGCCTAGTCAGTGACGCTTTGACAAGCTTCATCTAGTACCTGTACTAGCTGTTGATTTTGCAACACCACTTTGTCATGTTGCAAGCTTAAATATTCCATGTTGATTTTCTGCTCGCTAAGGACTTCCAATGCGCGGCTCTCCCTAGCCTACAGTTCTACAGCTATCCCATCCTGCAAAATGTATAAGGTCTCCCACGGGAGTGCAGTCTTGTTGATGTTGAGACCCTTCAATGCGCTAACTGTAGGCCTGTCAACCTCATTTGTTGCCACTAGTACCCCTTCTGGTAGCACTATGGTATTCGTCACCTGAGCGTGCAAAATCTATTCTGCTGCCATTGTTTCGACTGCAAGGCTGGTCCAAGGAGTACTAGCCTAAGGAGTGCGCACCTGCAACTCCTGCAGTTGTGCTCTGAGGTGATCGGGTCAATAGAAAACTTTGATGCCTTGACTTTCTTACGCGGCCCTGTTTGCTCGATCGGGTGCTAGCACTTCAACTGTGTTGATGCAGTTTGTGGGTCCATGCCTCCCTCCTCTTCCTCTGCTTCCTGCCCATGCGAAGGCGGCGTTTGGTCCTCATGCACCTTCCTAGCTGCCTCCTACGTTGTTGCTACTACTATGGCCTTTTCCTGTTCAGTTGTTGTTTGTGTAGCGTCCCACACTACTTGTGCTTCTGCTAACATTTCCTCCTTCCTTCTCTTTTCTACCAACTATTCCATGCGCAATTTGGCCTCCTTTTTCTTCCTCTGCACCATCGACTTCTCTATCTCCGCAATGTCTGGAGCACGCCACTCCGGCAGCCATGTCTCTAGTACATTAAAGATTACATTGTCTGTGGCTACAAAGGGTAGCTCTTTCCATTGCTTGGCTAAGTCCTTACACGCTCTAATGTATATGCTGTGGATGTCCACTTTAAATTCCACAAAAATTTGCAGGCTGTTGTAGATAGTGGGTGACAACTGCAGCTTGCAGTTGATCCCCATTCTAAAGTTCATCTCCATGAACACCCAAAATATCTTAATGTCACGGATCCTATTTGCATCATCTATGGCCTAGAGCAAAGTGTACTTCGCGGCCTCTGGTAGATCCCTGTCAATTATGGGGAATTAACTATCTTCCGGCAGTTCCCCTGCCATGAGCACTATGGACAGCAAAAGCCATGCATAATGGAACGTTTTTCCCTGTTGTTGAGCTTCACAGCAATTCTCCAAGAATTCCTTACAGAGGAACTCAAACCAGTTAAACTAGACCCCGTCCATGCACTATTTAGCAAGTGCTACCACTGACGCAGGTACCTCGTTCGCGCGGCACTTGCGCATAATCTTACCGGCCAGTATTTGGGTCGCCACTTTCACTACTTTATAATTGATGCTGGATATGGCATAGCCCCTTTTGTTCTTTGCTAGTTGTATTTCTTCTTCATGGCCTCCGCGATGGCCAAGTCACTACTCTTCCCCTCTAAGATGTCTATGGGGTCCTCTCCTTTGCATGGAAGCCAAGTAATGCAGTGAATCAAGTCTACTATGATGGGGATGGGCTCCTCCAGCCACAAGCACCCATCATGCACTAGAAAGAGGAGATTCCTGATGAAGAAAATATTTATTAGGGTGCGGTGGAAATGTGGCAACTAGAGTAGGTTAAGTAGCCCAACCTTTTCCACTCCGCGCAACCCCTTTCGTGGCTCTAATTCTGTAACCCCCACCGTGGTGTTCTGCTTGGGCTTCATGAGGTGCGAGGTCTCAAGGTGAGGGAACTTCTCATGGTCATCGGGGTCTCAATCTTCAAATTTTAAGCTCGGCACCTGTCCTAGGTGCGTGCTCTCAAAAATGATGTTGTCTGGGAGGAGCAGGTTCTGGAGCAAGCTCTTGGTCTCATCAAGGTCCTTAGGCACTTTAGCCTTCCCTTTCCACAGGGGAACGTAAGCGAGAAGCTTTGTCAAAGAGTGTGCAGGCTTAGTTTCCTCCTCCATTCCTTCGTCTTCATCTTCTTCGATGATAAGGCCCTCCAGGTCTTCTTCTTCCTCATCGATTTCTATGGTAACGGCTTTCCCCTTCTCCTCCATCGATAGCTTGGTGCGCAACAGGTTCTGCGGGGACACACATACGGGAACCATCGCTTGTTTGTCCTTCTTTGGTCGTGGCGTGCGCAGTGATTTCAGGATTTTTTCCACAATCCTGGTGCCTTTCGGGGCATCCCCCATAGTCAAGGCCTATGCGGCCTCTTCGGCGGTCATTTCTATTATTTCCATAACTTCCTTAGTTGCTGCCATCATGTCTGTCCAGAAATCTATCACTCACAAACTCAGGGGCTCAATCAATGCTCGGCACAAAACAAACAAGGCTTTTCTCAATAGCTCAATTTGCAAATGACCAAGTGTTGTTTGTTGGGCAACCCTTTGTAATTTATAGCACTTTTTGAATTTGAATTCGAATATTCCCCCCAAATTTTGTTCATTAATGCTCCCTTGGTGGCAGATTTTCTCAAATCTTGCCCATAAATCGCATCTTAAATGCCTACCACCCACTCCATTTGGTATCAAGTCGAGCATCCCATCGTGAATAGTGATTTCAACATTCACTTTCTGGCCAACTCGCGAGACATCACAGCCCCCCGTGCACGGTCACGGACCTTGTGACTTTTTTCTTATGTGCATAGCTCCTGGGCAGATTAATTTATAGTCCCGTGCTTCCTTTCAACTACCTGGAGCACTAAGATTGTACTTCCCTCGGCTAGTCAGGTCACACAACTTGTATAGAGTTTGATCCTGTCATCCATCACTTTTCTTGGAAAATACTGACCTTTTATTGTTACGGGTGGTGTCATGCACTTTATCATTTGCAACGCACTACCTTGATTGATTCGCTTAGTAATGTGCGGTCCAAGCCAAGGCATTAGACTGATTAATTCATGGTGATAGTCCTCAAACTTGTCAGCGTGATAATGCGCATCCTATCTTATCACCCTGGTCTTTTTATCGAGAAAATCTAACTTTATTTCGTCCTCTAGCTTCTTGACTTCCACGTCTGCCAGAGCGCTTTTCTTCCTTAATCGCACCCTTTCTTTCTCAAGTTCTTGGAGCCTAAAATTTCCTTGTTGGATTTATTCTTCCAAGGTTCCACAAACCGTCATATCTATTGGTGCTATCATGCACGGTCTAAGCTTTTCATGTACTATAGGGCTTACAACATTCACTTTATACTCCAGCCTTGGTGGTGCCTGCAGGGTCAACTTCTTGCATGCAGTCCTATAAGCCCATAGAACCACTGGTACGTGCAGGGCCCAATCAATCTGCTTTGCATTGAGGACCTTGTTTAGCGCTTCACATACTTTGTTAAAGGATTATGCATGGATATCCTTCTGCACACATTGTCTTTCCACTCTCCATGGTCCCAACTTTAGGGGTCGTTCACACCATTGCCTTGCCCACACCTGCTTACTGATCATGTCTCCTACCACGAGGACTGTGTGCATTCGTGTAGGTTTCGTACCATATGCTTGTGTCCACCTAGATAGGTGGGTGCGCAGACCATTTTGTCGAAAAATCTTGTCTGTTAATCGCATCTGAGGCTTCCCAAACGATGTGCGCATCATTCTTCTGTAGTCACACCAATCCTTAAAACTTCTTTGGTGCGTACCCAACCACCTTGCGAGCGTAGCTCGCAGTACCCATTTCAGAGCATCAAAGCATTGTTGTTTCGGCATTTCTCTTTCAAATCTGTTCGGGAAGTCATCCACCTCACTTAACCCATCATACGTAGGTAGATCTCTTACCTCTGTTTCTACACAGTGCATTGATCTCGTCATCATGTTACAGTTGAGTGTGGTTACCTCGTGTAACCGGTTCTGCCATCGTTCTATCTCCTCATCAGAATCTGATGTGCAGGAGCTTTCGTGCTCCCATGAGATCCATCCATCCGTGGTTGGATTTACCCAGGTTGCTCCCAAGCAGATATCTTGTAGATGCAATCCATATCATTGTCGCTATCATAGTTGCGCACTAGCTCTTTGTAGCACAATCCTTCTATAAGGTCTAAAGGTACCACTACGCACAGAGACATTTTCTAAAAAATCATCTTGTGCTTCTTCATATTTATCACTCCATTCACGTAAGTGGCCGAATCTATTCCCAATAGTGCAAGGTAGGGATTGTTATCATCAACAATCTCTATCACTTTGAAATATGCTAGTGCGCTTACTCCTTTGATATCTACTGTGATTCCTTGAAATCTCCCCATAGGTAGGATATTTTTTGGTTCGTTATTCATAGTTGGATAGGACACCATTGTAGCACAGGCCTACCCATGCGCTCCCATGTCTGCTTTGGCAAGACGTTCGTGTCCGATCCTAGATCCAATATCACTTGGTCCATCTCATATTCCCCAATTTGCGTGATTAATCTCATCTCCCTTCCTTTTTGCATCGTGTGCTTCCCAAGCTTCTGGACTACGCATGGTTCTCCTGGTGCGGTCCCAGCGCATCTAGTTATGAGTTCTTGTAGCCCCTTTACAGCTTTGTTGTCGCACAACAGCTTCATGCATGTCTCCAAGAACGTAGTGAGCATCAATGGGTCCATTTCCAACGCCAGTCTGTCTTTACTTCCTAAAGTGGAGGCATCAGTGTAGCTCCTCTTAGCTTCCATGAAGGTCTCCTTAGCGTGTTCCAAATCAAATTCTGGTTCCTTCGTTGGAGCCTTACAAACCCAGGTACTTTCTTCACGCTGCTTGCATTTGTCATCCCCGGTCATAATTCCACTCGGGAGCACGATATTTACATTAGGGTATTCCTTGTGTGGCTCAAACCTCATCATTTTCAAGTTTTGAGTCGGGGGAGGTTGGAGTGCTCCTTTATCACGCAACCTTGCTATCAATGTGGGACAATCCTCTGTCTCATGATCAAAAACGTACAATACAAGCATGATGGTAACATTGGATTCGTACAATCGGAAGCATAATGCCCTGGCCCTCCGCAATTGTAACCTATCAGTTTTCCACGACCTCTTCCTAGTCCCCCTCCACCTCGGCCTTGTCCGCGCCCCTGAAATCCAGTGCATACCATTCCTATGTTTTGATCGAGGGGTTTTGTTTCAGCCTAAACTCTATAGCTTGAAGTTCGATCCATCATCAGCTCATAACTTCTACAGGTGTGCTCATAATGTCCCACTGACCTACAAAAATTACAGAACAACTGTTGTACGTATACTTCTGTAATAGATGGTAGTTATCTATAGCATGCTGTCCTCCTATCTAGAAAATCACGCACCATAGTGCAAGCGCCATGCTCAATCCTGCTTGTGCCTTCGATCTTAGTGGCATTGGCCCTCCTCCCGCAAGGTAATTCACGAACACTAAGCAGTGGTCCTTGTCGTGCCCCTAGCCCTTGCATTTTATGCACCATACCTCATCGCACATCTCTGGGTGGGTTGTCCTGTCTTGTTTCAAACTTTGCATCTCAAGGCACAAGTTTTTCAATTGCACATGAATCTATTGAACTCCCAGGTTGGGATCTTGTATTGGGGTCTCATGCAATCTCATTGCAACCTCCAAGGCCTCCACCTGACTGGTTAGCCTTTGTTGTGATAGCACATTCCGTAGATATAGCGTTAATGATGCTACAAACCATTTGCATTGTTGCCAATCTATTAACGTCATGTTAGCTTTGCGAATTGTGCACTTCAATCTTTGATCCAACTCCCAAGGGGTCTCCTTACGATGAACCACACTGGTTGGTTCTAAACGGGTTGACAAAGGTCTTTCTTTATGTGATTTACGCTGAAATTTCTTTCTTATAATTTAATTTTTGTTTTTAAAGTGAAAATCACGTTCGAATAGGTTTTTATTCTTGCCAAATATTTCTTTAAAGGTAGTTCAGTTATTTTTTTAAATAAAAAATATATTAATTTTACAAAAACCAAAATTAGTTTAAAAGATTGTCTACATTTAGCTATGAAAATACATTACTATTATGTTAAGAATTTGCCATGGCCTTGAAGTTTACTGAACTTGACTTGATTTTTGCATTTTTCCAAATTTAAAAAATATACAATTATAAAATCATTTTTTTAATATTATAAAAAATGTAATAAATAACTAATTCTTTTACTATTTAATAATATAACAAATAATCTAGTGTAATACGTAGGGTTGTTGTTTAGTATCTGCCTATTATATGTAATTGATAGCAAAACTTATTGTAACTAAGATAAAAATAATACTACTACTAGGTAAAAAAAAGACTATTTATAGTGGTTTTTTAACCTAATTTTTTTTAAGTATATTTCTATTCTTTTACATCTAAAATAAGTGAGTAACTGGGATTTTTAAATGAAATTAACTTCCATGGTTGAGCATGGTTTGTTATATACTTGAGACACAAAATTAAGATATAGTTTTTGGTGATCACAACTATACATAGAACCAATCCTATGTTATAGGACAACTAACATACTATAGTAATTAGGAGTTATAATGACACTAACTTCCCTGAGGAAGCATGGTTTATGATATGTTTGAGATATGATATCAAAAAATGATCAATGTCTAAAAAATTATGGGTGATTTTTAAAAATTCTAAATTCTCAAAAAAATCATTCAAAATTAAAAAATTAGTATTAATTTTTAATGAAATTATATTTATTTAATTAGCATTTGATTAATTTTTTAAAAATAATGATTTTACTAACATTTTAAAATAAAGCATGGACTTGTATTATGGTTAACTATTAATTATAATACAAATATTGTTACAATTGAAATATGACACTCTCAAACTATTTTATGGTATTTTTAATTGAAATTTCACAATATAATTTTTGGTGAGAATGTAGCTTTTTATTGTTTAAATTGTATTTTTGACCTATCAAGAAAACTCATAAAACACTAAATTGTGCAAACTACACCACTCAAACTTATATTTCCAACTAATTTATTCTAGATTTCATATAAAAATGATGAAAAATATATTTTAAAATACTAAAATATAAAACCATAAACTATGTTAAAACAATGTAAAATTAATAATAAAATTGAAATTGTAATATATTATATACTTTTTTTCTAGCTTGATATCTCGTTTAATATACTATACATTTAAATATAGGATATTATGTTATATTATATTGGATATATTTTATAATCATATTTCCTAAATTTATGGTTAAGACATTTGCTTATTTTAACTTTACAAAAAAAAATTTAAGATTGAGATATTTTAGTACAATAATATTAATGTGAAAATAATACTTGGGTACAAATTACTTAATAATATGTTGAGAAAAAGACATAAATGACATAAAAACCAAAAAAATTTAAAGATATAACTACGTCCTGATCTTCAGAAATCACTGTAACATGCTCTTATTAGTTTCAAATTATGGCATATATAGACACTCTAGAGAAAGAAAGAACACTCGGAAAAATCATTAAAACATTTCTATACCTTAGAATAATAATAAAAGAATAATTA
>APFE030153029.1:0-13662 GCA_000404065.3 Pinus taeda
GAAGGGTTCCTAAGATTATGTGTTGTCGTTTCTCCTTTATGTTCTAAGGACTTCGGGACGAAGTCCATTGTTAAGGGGGGGTGTATGTAGTGCCCACCCTAGTTTTCCGACTCTAATATGACATTACCTTGTATACTTTAGTCTATGAGTAACTCAGGCTGAGGATCCAGAAACGTGACTCTATTATCAGCGAAGGTGATGGTTATGTATGTTCTCTATTAATATTATGATTACGATATAATTAATGGTTATGTGTATTCTCTATTGATATCATGATGGAGGTACTCTCTATGTTAGCGACTTACATTAGTTCTGGTTCACAATGAACGGTGATGTGAATGACCAAGTGATGGTAATTAATGCTATTATGACAATGACTAACACTGAAAAACCTGGTTACTGATTATTATTGAGTATGGCAGGAAAACCACCAGAGGCACCCGCACATGACAAGTTGACGACACCTGGTTTGATGGAAATTTAGAGTCGGGAAACTAAAGTATACAAGGTAATGTCATATTAGAGTCGGGAAACTAGGGAACCCTATTGTTGGATGGATGATATTTTGTGAAGGCAGTGACTACGAAGCTATAGTGAGTTTGGTGAGGCAGAGGGTTTAAGAGAGGGGACTCTTGAGCTACGGTTGCTTTCCTCTGCCAGCGAGACTCTTCCTCCATTGTACAACCCCATTGCAGCTCGGGGGTCCGCGGGGAAGAAGAGTACCCAAGGAGTAGGTTGGGAGGTTAACCGGTGGGTCTCGTTCGGATCAAGTGCGGCATCATATACTCGCAGACGGACCAACGACAAGGAATTACCCGCTACAACCGATCAAGCGAAATCGCGCCTCTCCGGTGTACGGTACATGTGTATTTCTTATTACTTGATCTTAGATTTAAAGCATATAAATGTGGTGTTATTTCCTGAATGAACATCAGTGATGTATGTGTTGATTAAAATGAAATCTTAATGTGTTGGTTTTTTTGTTGTAATTGCTGAGAAAAAAAAAGAAAAAAAAAATTTAGGTCGGACATTTCACTGTTTTAGTTGGGTCATTACAGATGTTGTATATGTCCATGAATAAACTAACTATACTACCAACGGATATATATCTATATATATATATGTATATGTTTTGACCATCTACGTTATTAACCGAGAAACAAGAGAAGCTTCCCAAAAGAGGAATGGTAAGAGCAATGAATAAATTTGCAGCTATTCAAACACACCACAGCGATAGAGGCGGCAAAGTGACTTTTCGCTGTAAGAACTAACGCGAGTGGGTACATACTGTATCTCAATGATCAGAGTGTATGTGCTAAGCTACGAAGGACATAGGGAGTATGCCGCTAGTTACGCATAGAATTAAGTGCAAGGCACTAAATTACTGTTGAAATGTGTTACATTAACATATTTTTATATTAACAAATTTTCAAATATTTAAGAGCAAGGTATTAAATTAATTTTGAAATATCTTAAATTAATTAATTTTTATGATAACAAACTCTCCCATTTAACTACAAAGTCAAAATATCTTAAATTAAATTAATGGATTTTTATGATAGCACACTGTTTCATTTAGCCAGAGAGGTAGAAATATTTAAATTAGCAGATTTTATTATGATAGACTGTGATGTGATGCTTCGCAGGTATTTCTCTGATTGACTTAGATATCGAATTGATCCCAGCGAAATAAAAAGTCTCCCACCCCTTTAAATTACAGTTCATTTCAAATTTATTAGCAAGGGTAGAATGTCAAGATCAGTGAATCTTTATTCACCGGATTCGGCAATTCTTTTTGGGAAATCACGAAATTGTCAAACATCTCAAGAAATTGCATTTAAATTGCGATATTTGATTGCCACCAAAATTTGCGAATTTAACTGCCATGAATCTTATTCATAACAAGAAGTTCCAGCGTAGACTACGGTGGTACTATTTTCATGTCGGAAAAAATGGTTTCCATATTAAATACTTTAATGCAAATGAATTCGATGTTACTCCGGCTGCAATCCTTCCGCGAACACGTCTCTATGCTAATCCCAAATCGTAGACTAAGTCGGTGAGTAGGTAAATACAAGTGGGTCGGGGAGTAGGTAAATACAAGTTGTGTTTACGTGTTAAAAGTCAGGCAAGCTATTAATTACTCTAATTGTATATACTTTGAACGGGGGCAAATATCTATATCTTATATATATTAAAAGGTTTATAATATATCAAATTAGTAATTTGGTATTATAAAGGGCCAAATCTTGAATTATTAATTTTGTTTTGGAAAGTTAGTCGTCAGTCATTTTCCAAGATATCCGAAAACTTGCTTTAGGGTAAGCATTACGTTGAGAAAGAAATTTAAGGGTCGAGTGATTGACCATTTCATTGCATGGTTCTTTTATGGTTTCAACGTTTTTTTAATGGGAGATTGTGGAAATTGTGGGGTAGGGAGGATTTTGTTTTTAAATCAAAATCATAGGTTTAAATTTCATAAGGGAGAGATGTCTAATGTTGTATAGAGACCAGTAATTAATATAGTATTAGTCCCATGAAACCACCAGAAATTGAGACTTTTGCAACCAATATCTAAACAAAAATAAATAACACAACACTAAGTGTAAATAAGTATTAATTTTTATCCAAAATTTCCCAAAACATTGACTGGGCCCACAATTGTCCATAAGTAGTATCTTAATACTTAAGAGTGCAAACCATATTGACCCAACAAGAAAATAGATAAAACCATATATCCTTCCAAAATGGTCTATTCCAGAAGTACAAAGTAGCAGTCACTTCAACCCGCACTCATCAGAACTGGAGTTATGTATCCCAAATAAATATCCATATCTGCACATAATAAAAGTGGAGTTATGTATCCCAAATAAATATCCATATTTGCACATAATAAAAGTGAATGTATGTCAGCTATAACTGTTGTGTTGTTCACCATTTAAATCCCCTATGTTCAATAAATAACACCCAACCCAATAATATTTAAACCCACTTTGTTCAACAAATGATACCCAACCCATTCTATTTCTTATTAAAACAGATCAAAGCTCATGGATAAACAAATAATAAATTCCCAACCATTA
The DNA here is from genome assembly GCA_000404065.3 of Pinus taeda. Classification (NCBI taxonomy): domain Eukaryota; kingdom Viridiplantae; phylum Streptophyta; class Pinopsida; order Pinales; family Pinaceae; genus Pinus; species Pinus taeda. Next base: position 3,084 of record APFE030153029.1, read on the forward strand.
GACCACATCAAATTAAATACACATCACACATTCAAAATGAAGCCATTGCAATCCATGTCCATCCTTACCACTAATTAAATTCAAGTGCCAAGAAGTATAAAAAGAGTTCAAACACTGCTGAAGTTGCATGTTATGCTTTCAATCTATTCCCCAACCTTGGAGACAAAACATCACAGAATAATTACGAGTATATCCAGATTAATTATTTCAATTACAACGCATTTTTCTTACAGTTCTATTTTCATTTCTCACAGTTCTTATAGTTTCAGTTTCAATTAAAGTTTTAGTTCTTACAGTTTCATTTTCATGAAAATATATATTTTTTCTAATTTTCTATATTCTGAAAAGAATAACAGAAGCTATAAGAAATTAATCTTGTGCTGAATATTTGAAACAAATGTTATGTGTTCCTCAAAAAATTTTGAAGTACTACAATTAGATTGAACTTGGCCAATGAATGTGCTCATCATTCCCTTCAATCTGTTCTAACATTGGTTATGGTAACTCAAACCATTATTGTTGGCAGAGGCTAGAATATATGAAAACACCAAGATAAGCCTGCAATACCGACACTAGCAATCCTGGATCAAATCTTGCAATAGTAACTTCTATGCTAAGGTAGTCAGTCATCCCTCACACAAACAATTTTATATAGACTCTAGGAAACTAAGGTATCTAACGAAATTCTTTTCCTTGTGTATATCCACACTCCTTCATTCTATATCTTTGAACAACTCATCTTTGCAATCCATTTCTTAGTTAGTTGAAAATCATATATCCCCATCACATATTTGCAATAATCGACAATAATCATAGGATCTCTATCATCCACATATGAACTAAACTAATCCTCATTAGAATAAGAACTCGGGCCTCTCACTCTGACATCACATTACTGGTGAAGACACTTGGTTGCCATAACTGAGTCATATGGATAGAAGCTCCCTTGGGAACTACAGGCTCTATTAAAAGCTAGATTGAGATCTAGTCACTGTTACACCCATTGATGAGGATCCAATATAAAATGTAGACGTTGAAGCATTAGAAACATGTTGTTAATCAAAGAACTCTTATAAATGGCAATTAGAACTCCCTTGTAAATAAACCTATTACAGCTAGAGACCCGAGCAAATTGATTTAATTACATGGCAGGCATGATACAACATTCTTACCTTTTTACCTTACTGATAGTCTTTGGAGACCCACTAAAACCCCACATTATTTTCATAAAAATGCTCAAGAATGCTCCTAAATGAATAGGAACAACCCGTAAGGGACTAATAAAAGAATAGCCTAATCTTCTGAAAACATGTCTTGATTTATACTCATTTCTTCAAAAATAATAAGCATTCCTAGGACCAAGCTCCCTCAGACATTAAATCAGTTTAATGGGCATGAAAGCCAAAATCCTAATCAAGGAGAAAATATATTTTCCAAGTTTGATCTTATGTCTAGATTCTGGAAAATGGTCATCAAGGAAAAAGACAAATTCAAAACAACATTTAGTGCACCTAAGGTGTGAAATGAGTGTAATGTCATGCATTTTAGATTCGAAAATGCTCCAACAATATTACAAAGTGTTATGGATAATGTCATTAAACCATATTTTGACTCACTCATAGTGTACAACAATGATGTCCATGTATTTTAAAATTTAGTAGATCAACATTTCATACATCTAAATAAGTTCTTGCTGATAATAAAGGATGATGGATTCTTCGTCTCAAAAAAGAAGATGGAATAATTTAAAACCTTGATCAGGTTTCTTGGTCATACAACCTTAAATGGTCAATTGATACTACAACATGTTGGAGAATTTACTGACAATTTCCCTAACAATATCACGGACAAAACACAAATCCAAAAATTTCTAGGTAGTCTGAACCATGTGGGCCACTTCTACAAGGAAAATGATAATGATAGAAAAATTTTAAATGATAGGCTAAAAAAGGATCCTCCTCAATGGACTCTAGTACATACCAGAGTGGTATAAAACATCAAAACAAAGGTAAAAGCACTTCCAATTTTACATGTTGTAGATGATGGTTTACCCAAACTTGTGGAAATATATGCAAGCAATATTGGATGGGGAGTAGTACTATAACATGTGAGAAATAAAAATGCTAAACCTAAATAATAACTCACCTAGTTTATTTCAAGAACATGGGAAGATGCATAAAACAATTATTCTGCAATTGACAAAGAGATTAAAGTTGCTCTGAATGCAATATATATGTTTGAAATATTACATCAATACTAGAGCAGCGTAACACATCAAAAAATCATAAATAAAAAATCATAAGTATTCCTAGGACCAAGCTCGTTGAGACATTAAATCAAATGTGGGGCATGAAAGCTGAAATCATAATCAAGGAGATGTCCTGCTTTGGCTTCATTTCTTAAAAAATCACAGGCATTCCAAAGACCAATATACTTGATACATTAAATCAAATGTTGGGCATGAAAGATAAAATCCCAATCAAGGAGAAGTCCTACTTTGGCTTCATTTCTTCAAAAATCATAAGCATTCCCAGGACCAAGCTCCTTAAGACATTAAATTAAATGCTCGGTATGAAAGCCAAACTCCTAATCAAGGAGTTAGTAACATCAAAGGGTCTCTTTGTGCATTTTGTGAACTCGCAAAGAGTTTTCTTGAAGATTGAAGAACATACCTAGAAGGCATTATGCAAATCCACTTGATGAGACAACGGGGGCTGTGAATGAATTCAATTGTGATAACAAACATGAGTCTAAACAATTTAATTCAAACAATAGTAACTACCAGATCTTCTCATGGTATCTTCAGTGTAAAGACAAGTTATCAAAAAAGCAAAATGATATTTTAAGTAGCCAAACCGAACAAGAGGCACTGTTGGTAAATGCATAACAAAACCAATTAAATCATTTAGAGAAAATTTCGTGCAGGTAATTGGAATGTGGATAACTTGAATATCCTTCAATTGGAAGGAGCTTTCAAAACAATCCTTTGAATCCATAGACTCTGCTATCCCGGAAACTACTTTCTCCTCTTATCTTAGCAACCCAAAGCTTGGTTAGATTGAAACATTTTGTGACACACAGGACATTTGTGCACCCTAACTTCTTAATATCAAGGCGAAAAATTTTCATTTAAGTATCAATAGAAGGCCTATAGAAAGAGAAATGCATTGGTTCTTTTCAACCCTCAACATTTTGGTTGTTAGTGTTTAGTATGGAGTCAAATTTGAAATTTTGGCGGAGGTTTGTTGTTAGAAATATTAGATAAGAATTCCACTCTTTGACAAAGACTTTGTGAAGCTTAACACAGTGAGTTCCTAACTTTGCAGAGAGAAATAGTTTCTTCAAATCCATGCCTTACCTAAAGATTTTTGTGACCCTGGAAATTTGATATCTGAGTCATTACCTCGCATGAGCAGTTGTCATTTACCATTCCTAGGGTTGTCGTCAATCAACCAGCTGTACATACATACCAGGTTGGAGAGGAAATGTTGTAAGACAACCCCTCCATGAAAGAAATGCATTCAGTGTATCGAGGCCTTTTGGTGGAGACTAAACAGGAGTTGACCAGTGCTAGTTGAATATTTCCAAAGAGATGTTCAGTGTGCATGATTGTCATCAGATGATGTTATAGGGTGATTTCGTTTGCTAGATGCCCCACACATCCGATGTTGTCCTTTGTGAGAGGGCTATTGTCTTTAATTTATTTTCTATTATTGAATCTTAATTATATAACCTAACATTTAACTGTCATTTACTGTCATGGTATTTTAAGTGTAAAGACTAGTTATCAATACATTCATGGTATTCTAAGTGTAAAGACAAGTTATCAGAACAACAATCACTGATAATTTTGAAGACATACAACAAAATGATTATGTATATTTGATTTTTCAAGGATACTAACATACATGTTGATAATTTTCTGTAATAAAGCAAAAGTATTTTTTCCTTCAATGAAATCATAATTTACAAATATTCTTATATAAATGCATGCACTAATTCTACAGGTTGTTGCATCTATGGCAAGAGTTAGTTATGTTTCTGATACAAGGAGAAGTGGCAGGAGAGTGACAAGGGGTGTGCAGCTGTGATGCCCATAGTCATATGTGGATAGGACAGGTGATGTCAATGCCAAAAATGCCCTAAGGAACGTTGTTGAGGATGACCATGCAACTGAAGATGATGTTCTCACAACATCACCCACAGAACCATTGTCAACAACTGTCCAAGGGGAAACTTCAACTAAAAAGATTAGCGCTATAAGAGAATGGAAAAAAGAATAAATCTTAGTTGCAATTGACAACATAGAGTTTAATGGATACTCAGTTCGGGCATCTACAAAAAAACATGGTATTCCTCCCTCATCAATACATTATTGGATAAATGGACTGACTTGTACAAAACGTAGAGGGCCTCTCACAATTATGGCTGAGGAGGAGGAGGACGAGGTGGTTGAGTGGTCTAAAGAGATGGCCCAATTGGGACATGGGCTAGAGTTGATAGAACTCAAATCCACAGTTGCTCAAATGTGTCAAGGGAGGCCAAACACATTCTAAGATGTGTTTCCTGGTAAATAATGGTGGTTTGGGATTAAAAAAGGCATCCACACCTTGTATTGCATAATGTTCAGGGCCTTGATAGAGACAAAGCATTAAATTTGCACCCTAAAGTTGTACAAAAGTTCTATGACACACTTTCTAGTGCTTACGATACACATTCTTATGGAGCATACCATATATGGAACTGCGATGAAACAAGTTTATAGGTAGGGAGGAATTATGGCATGCAGGTAATTTCCAAGAGAGGGATTTGAAATGTGCCAAATATTTTGCCTAAGAGTTGGGAATGGATAACTGTTTTATGTTGTGTCAATGCAACTGGTACTTCAATCCCAGCATTTTATTTATTCAAAGGTAAAAATTAGTTAAAAAATTATATACAAAACTGTGAACGAGGTGCATGCATGGCTGCACATCCCCATGCATGAATGACTAAAGAATTATTTTTAAGTTGGATTTTTGACTTTGTTGCATTAGTACCAGGTGACATCTCACTTAATAATAGACACCTATTGATATTAAATGGCCATGGGAGCTAAATGGTTGTACAAACAATTGAGGAAGCAAATAATTTAGGCATTGACCTATTGACATTTCCAGATCATACCACTCACAGACTCCAACCCATTGACTTTAGTGTGTTTGGCCCTTTAAATAACTATTTCAGGTCAGAGCATGCTACTGGATGGCAAAGTATCCTGGGGTTGAGGTGAAACGGTTTGAGCTAGTAGAGCTTGCAAGTAAAGCTTTTAAAAGGGCTCTGAAACCATCAAATATCAAGGGTAGCTTTAGGAGGACAAGAATCTGGCCACTAAATTATGATGCTCTTATGCATGATACTGGTTGTATCCAGGCGTTTCATGTGGATGGTCAGGAAGAACATAATGCCCAAGTAGGTGTTGAAGTGCAAGAAGTAGATTACCAAGATGATGTGGTTGCAGCTGGTAATATGATTTCCCTCTCTTAAGAACACTTATATGATGAAGATGATGAAACTATATGTGAAACACAATATAATCATGAACAAATTCGTAGTAACATGAAGATCATTCCACCAACTCAAGAACATGAAACTCTTGTTGTTGATATTATTAATGACATTGTTGAACATGCAGTTGACAATGACCAATTAACATTTCCAAGCCAGGTAACCCCACCATCATGGTTGGTAGAAGCAATGATTAATGTGAATGAACAGTGTCTCAACAACCAATGAACAAAGCATGAACATGCCCTCACAACCAGCAGAATTGAACAATGAATTTGTTCATTTTTTTGTGGACAACAGATCAATGGAAGAAGATGAAGCACATAATGAGGCATCAAATGAAGATAATGATATAGTTCAATCAGTTGTCTCAGATATTGAAAGGGGTGTACCAAGCATGACATGCAGGTGGGAGTGGTGGAGAAGATACTTGGTTGGTTCTTAAAGCTACCGGTAGAGAGAGTATCAAGTAAACAAAAGCAAGGTACATCGGGTAGTCTTCATTTGGGCCAAAGTTCATAGTTGCTCACCTCATAAGACTATATAAACCTGTTAGTTGAGTCTAAAAAAAGGAAATTTGAAATGTTGGAATTAATACAAAAAAAGAAGGATCTAGTGAAGGAGAAGAAGGCAACAAGGATTATTGCAGCACAATGTCAGGCAGATGAAAGGCTTGAAAGAGATAAATCAAGGCAAGTTAAGGACCAACAGAAACAAATGGAAAGACAAGGAAAGGAATCAAGAAAGACACAACAAATGGTTTAAAAGGAACAAGGGATGATCGATATGGTTGATAATGATGCAAGCATAGCTGATGGAACTAGGATTATTTCAAACACGTTGGACCATATTGCAGATAATACACCATTATTCCAAGACCTCATAAACATTCAAGTGCCTCACTATCAAACTAAGGGTTTGCCCACTTGTTTTATCCTACCAGAGGAGGTGTTAATTCTATGTATGCTCATTACACACCTCCACTTAATGTAGGGGTTAGTAGTGAAAATGTGAGGTATGGGCACTCAATTCCTCCATGGTTGGAAGGTGAAAATTGGACTCAATCATATGGTAGAAATCAACCATTTCCTAATCAACCCTTTCTAGGTAGGCCAATCTACCTGGCTTAGGAAGGTAACTCGTGGAGTTTTGGCACTCAAGATTCTCAGGGCCATAAATAATAGGAGTTTCATATGTTTTTGGTTGTAACCATGTTATGATGTGGAATTTGGATGGATTGTATCTTTTTCTTGTCATAAAAGCATTTTGGCTTACAACCTAGGTTCTTTTATTTCTTACTGTGTGCGACATTGTAACCTAAATCCATTTTAGAAGGAACATTTATAGTATATTATAATGTAGAAATCTTACCTGAGAATGCAAATGGGATTTTTTGTTATGCATCTACACACGAAATAATTTACACAAGTGAAACAATGACAACGTTTTTAGTTTACATTTCATGAGATTGTAGCAATACTTCATGATGAAACAAGACATAATAGATATAATTAAAACATAATACAAATGGGTAATACAACTAATGCACCCAACCAACCTCTGAGAAATCTATTGATTGATTAACTAGGTTACAAATGTAGATTACTTTACGATAAAAGAGACACATGGCTACAATAAAAAATATTAATCCCTTTTCCTGAAAAATCACTCATCACTACTTTCTTCATGTTAACCACAATACATTGGTATCAAAGTAACAGTGAAAGGCCACACATAAACATATTGTTAGCCCTACAACAATGGTATATCTCAGGAACATTACTTAATTCGATCTGCACGCTTGCTTCAAGACTCATAACCCAGACTTGTATCAACATCTTGCCAATATTATACATATGAAGACAAACATAAATTGGCATTCATTTACTACAACAAAAGCAAAATCAATTAGACAAAGCTGTGCATTCTGTCCTCAATGCACCAACCTCCAATTGATGCATACTCTAGGTCATAAAATTAATAGCGACATTAACAACACTCTCCAATCACAACCCTAGGACATCAACACTTTCCAATCATAGCAACATACATTTGCATACTACCAAAATTATTTCTCTTCTCAAACCTTCATAGCATAAATAACTCAAATCAACATATCCAATCCACTAATAATCCCTAGCATTATCAATGTAGACACAATGCTACAATGTGAGGCTCATGGCATCAATAAGTTCTATACAATATGCAAAAATCTAGCAACATATTCTCACAAATGTACTAATGAAACAACTGGGTCAATACCATACTCTACTTGGAAAATAAGAATTTAGTTATAGCATCAAACCTTGCAGTAGTATACACTCTATCATAGAGAGCTCATACAAACTGTAGATAATTCAGCATCACACTCCCATATATCCAACGTTCAAGTATCATTTGACAGTAAAGGTAGAGGATAAAATGAAGACCACACTGGTCAAATAAAATGAATTTCATGAAAGTGAGAAACATAAAATTACACATAATCCAAAACAAAGTATTATGAAGTAAAAGCCATAAATAAAAATTTAAAATGAGTGTGCACCAGGATATACTTTGATTATATTTTCATGAGAGCATAAATATATTTACAAACCAAAAGAAAGGTTTGATCACTACTAACTAAGTTACAAATGCAGATGGAAGCAAATGAATATCAAAGTTCTACAAGTAATGCACCCATCCAACCTCTAAGAAATCTATCGATTGATTAACTAATTTACAAATGCAAATGGAAGCAAATGAATATTAGAGTTCTACAACTAATGCACCCAGCCAACCTATGAGAAATCTATTGATTGATTAACTAAGTTACAAATGAAGATTACTTTACGATAAAAGAGACACGTGGCTACAATAAAAAAAAGTTTAATCATTTTTCCTGAAAACTCATTGATCACTGCTCACTTCGTGTTTAGCACAATACATTGGTATCAAAGTAACATTGGAAGGCCCTGCATAAACATATTTTTAGCCCTACAACAATGGTATATCATAGGAACATTACTTCATTTGATCTACACACTTGCTTCAAGACTCATAACCCAGACTTGTATCAAGATCTTCCCATTAATTCTACGTATGAAGACAAACAAAAATGGCATTCATTTATTATAACAAAAACAAAACCAATTAGACAAAGTTGTGCATTTCTTCCTTAATGCACCAACCTCCAATTGATGTAGACTCTAGGTCATAAACTTAATAGCGGCATCAACAACAATCCAATCACAAACTTTAGGTCATCAACACTTTCCAATCATAGCAACATACATTCTTATACTAGAAAAATTATTTCTCTTCTCAAACCTTGGTAGCATAAATAACTCAAATCAACCTATACAATCAACTAATAATCCCTAGCATCATCAATGTATAATCAATGCTACAATATGAGGGTCATGGCAGCAATAAGTTCTCTACAATATGAAAAAATCTAGCAACATATTTTGACAAATGTACTAATGAAACAATCGGATCAATACCATTCTCTACTTGCAAAATAACAATTTAGTTATAGCATCAAACCTTGCAGTAGTATACACTCTATCATAGAGAGCTCATACAAACCCTAGATAATTTGGCATCACACTCCCATATATTCAATGTTCAAGTATCATTTGACAGTAAAGGAAGAGGATAAAATGAACACCACACAAGTCAAATAAAATGAATTTCATGATAGCAAGAAACATAGAATTACACACAATCCAAAACAAAGTATTGTGAAGTAAAAACCATGGTTTCATTGAACGAAAAGACAATTTTCCCCTAAACTCAAACAAGCACAAAACCCTAAACCTATAAAACCTACAAAACCCTCCAATGCAATGGGAGACTGACCAAATGTACTAATGAAACAACTGGGTCAATACCATTCTTTAGTTGTAAAATAAAAGTTTAGTTATAGCATCAAACCTTGTAGTAGTATACACTATCATAGAGAGCTTATACAAACCATAGATAATTTCGCATCACACTGACATATATTCAATGATCAAGTATCATCTAACAGTAAAGGTAGAGGATAAAATGAAGAGCACACCGGTCAAATAAAATGAATTTCATGAGGGTGAGAAACATAGAATTATACACAATCCAAAATAAAGTATTGTGAAGTAAAAGCCATAATTTCATTGAACGAAAAGACAATCTTCCCCTAAATTCAAACAAACACAAAACCCTCCAGGAAGCCTTTAGGGTTTTGTGGAGTAACTATCCTTCCAACCTTAAGAAACTAGCTGGTAGTCAAGTGATTTCTCTCCATATAGGTCAATAGCTCCCCTATCCTGGTAGGTCTAGTCCTTAAGAGAGGGACCTCAAGAAGGTGAGGGCCCTGTAACCATTAAAATAGAGGACGAAAGGATGGAAAGTGACTCTAATAATCCTAGAAAAAATAATGAATAATATTCCATGATGACAGACATCACTTTTCTCAGTTATTATACCATGTAATTGAATTGTATATAATGAATAAAAAATCCTTGGCTAAAAACCCTAATTACGGAAATAAAGAGCCATTACTTGAATTCCTTCCCCTAAATAAAAATAAACAAAAAACCCTGAACCTGCAAAAACCTACAAAACCCTCAAAACTCTAAACTTGCAAAACCCTAAACCCACAAAACCCTCCAATGTAATGGGAGACTGACCAAACGCAAAGAGACTAAAAATCCAAGAGAAAAAATAACAAAAATCCCAACAACAAGTTCAGGTCTTGAAAAACATAGAAGTTCAGGTGTTGAAAAACACAATGGCAGTGGCTGGTAGGAAAATCTTACACGATAGATGCAAAAGCCATGTCCAAGCATCCTCCATGTCCAAACATTCTCCATGTTACACTGAAATTTGTCACCATGACTATCTGCAGTTAATATGGCTCCATCAATAGTCATATTATCCTCCCTGTGAAGCCTCATACCTCTGCTCTTCATGTCAAACTTCAAAAAGAGAGAAAGTCATTTAAAAACATGTTTATCTCTGGGTACGCAGGTTCTCTCTACCTTCCCTGCGTGTACGCACTCCAAACACA